>PVJH01009141.1:0-80858 GCA_004026705.1 Nesogale talazaci | reverse complement strand
CACTTGCCTGTGCGTGCATAAGGTGCTGAAACAATCAGGCATCAGGCATCAAAGAACAAAAATCAAAAGCAATGGACCAATTAACTCCCGATATTGCTGAAGACAAATGGATACAGAGGCAAACAGAGTAGAAGGAATGATGGTGCCCAGCTACCAAATGATTGAATATCTAGAGTATCAAAGAATTGAAGATAACCAAGTCACCATTCAGCACGGAGACAGCAAAGTCCACATGGAAGAAGCACACCAGTAAGTGTGATCAAGAAGGGCCAAAGGGAGCAGGTATTGAGCATCAAAGAACAAGAATCATATCATTACGAATGAGGGGGAGAGCAGGGTGGGGACCTAAGGCCCACTGGTGGGTAATTGGTCACCCCTTTACAGGGGAGTCATGGGGAGGAGACAGACTAGTCAAGGTGCAGCCAGGCATTGATGATGCATACAAGTTTCCTCTAGTTCCTGAGGTCTTCCTCCCCACCAACCATCATGGTCCCAACTCTACCTTGCAAATCTGGATGGACTGGAGATGGTTCATTAGTGGAGAGGGGAGCTGGAGATATGAGGAAATCAGGATGGATGAGCCCCTTCAGTCCGGTGCTTAGATTGGAACTACTGGATGCGTGGAGAGAAGGTGGGATAGAGAGACCGAACCAACTGCAAGGATCTACATATGACCTCCTGTCTGGATTCTCTTTCTTTAACAATTGCTGCCCTTCCACAATGTTAAACACTGATTTAGATTCTATGTAGATATTGTTTAAGAAGGTTGTAGAGTGGGAGTGTGGAGATTAGGTACATAAGGTAAAAGGTATCTCTTTATATGGCCTTTTGTCTTCTTTCTTTGGAAAAGCATCCTGAGGAATGTTTCTCTCTAAGTTGGTGTCCTAGTTTTATACCACAGAATGTTTGGTACTTTTCTCCTAGTTGGTTGACATTTCCTTGGTAAACTGTAAGTGACTTGTGGTCTGATACTTTGTGACAACAGCAGTTAGTTAATGTGCTTTACAAATGAAGTGACTGTAATCTGTGCAAATAAAGTTGTAGTTTTTACTATGCAAATTCGATATGTATGTAGCCTACAAAGGTGGAGATGTTCAGTTAATTACCCTAGCTGGAGGATCATACTTTCAAATTGATACACACACACACACACAGCCAATCCCACAGAGATTGTTCAGTTATAAAGAAACAACAAGAATAGAAGCATGGAAAAGCAGAGAGGAGAAAGGCAAAACGGAAGAAAGAAGAAGCATAGAGAAAGGAGGCAAAGAACCTCTTGAAAGAGCTATAGCAGAACTCAATAGCTGTAACACTGCAGATAATGAAAGGGCTGGATAGGGACCTCCTCAGCAGAGCTGAGGCCTGCACAGCCCAGAGGAGCTGAAAGAACAGACCTGTCCTGAAAAAAGGCATACTTTGCCTCTATTCTGCCTGATCTTGATCCTGGTTTGCTACTGGTTACCACTTAATTATCATTCTGTGTTTATGATATTTGAATTTGTGAGGGCAATGAAAAGGATTACTGAAACCAAACAAGGAGAGACTGCCTGATTGGGTTGGCTGTTGTAAAAATTGGTAAAATTGTAGTATAGTAGAAGTCTTCCTGACCTCCACCTCCATCAGTTTTGAGCTGATCTTGGTTATTATTTTCGCTGAAGTTAGACAGTTTCTGGAGATATTGATATATTACTCCATTTTATGAAGGGGGAGATATATATTAAAGTGTGTTTCCTTAAAGGATAGGTTGAAGCCTAACCTGTGATACCTTTCATTATGACCTCTGTTGGAAATGGAATCTAATCAGTTCACATGAAGTTATACTAATGTAGTGTGAGTCCTAATCTTACATGAGGAACGTGCTTATTAAAGAAGAAGAATAAGAAGAAGACATGCAGACACAAAGGGAGGCAACAGGGTGACAGTGGAGGTAGAGCTCAGAGTGAACTACAAGTCCAGGATTCTGACCATTGCCAGAAACTAGAAGAGAGATTTGGGACAGTTTCTCTGTCAGAGTCCTTGGCAGGAATCAATATAGCTAACACACTGATTTTGGATTTCTGACTTCCAGAAAAGGAAACCTGGTGGCACTGGGGCTAAGTTCTTGACTGCTAGCCCAATGATTAGCAGTTTGAACTCCATAGATGCTCCATCAGAAAAAGGCATGGTGTTCTGCTCCCATAAAGATGATAGCCTTATAGGTCCTACTCTGCCCTTCAGGGTCCCTCTGCACTGCCATAGACTTCACAGCAGTGGAGTTGGCCTTTTTCAGTTGGCCTCCAGAACTCCTAAGACAGTTGATTTCTATTCTTACAAATTATCCATCACAATATTTTGTTCTGGTTTCTCTAGGAGCCTGATGTAGGACAAGAATACACTCAGCATATTAAATCACAAGCCTTTTGAGTTTAGTTATTGAAGAACCAAACCAAGCTCACAACATTGAGTCAATTTGTCCTCAGAGCAACTCTCTACAGCAGGGGAGAACTGCTCCCTAGAGTTTTCAAGATTGTAAACATGCGAGCAGGAGGACTGGCTGGTAGATAAACTTGAAGTTAGTACTCCAACATGTGACCCACTTCACCACCAGGGTTCCTGATTATTGAAGAGGCACATTAAAATAGGTAAATACTGGCACTGGTCTTCATTGCATCCTAAGCCAATACAACTTCTAAAGTGAGTTCAACATAATGCCAATTTCTTTATAATTTAAGGTGCTGTGTCAATCTGGGTAGACTAAAGGAACAAATTTCACAGACATGCATATAGATATAAGGAAAAGGTTTATATATAAGAAAAATAGGACATTAAGAAAGCATCCCAATCCAGTGAAGTACTAAGTCATAAGTCCGATATTAACCCATATGCCCAAAATCAGTCTACAAAGTCTCCTTCCGACTCAGGAAGTCACAGGTCAGTGGCTGCAGAATTCTGGCGCTGGCAGGGGTCTCCCCATGACTCCTCGCTTCCAGGGCTCAGGGTCCATCAACAGCATGCCGCTCCAGCTTCAGAGGTCTGGCTCCATCAGGGCAAAGCCGTGTGGTTTCTCTGCTGGCTCCTCCAGCTTCTTGGACGCTGCCATCTTGTCTTTTTCATGATTCATCGTCTCTGAGACTAACTCCCAACAACTGGGGAAGATAGCATCTCATCTTCACAAGGGAAATATCGCGAGATTTCCCAGAAGTCTTAGGAGAAGGCCATGCCCACATAAAGGCCTCATTGGCTACTCAATGGCTATCTCCAGATTAACAGGCTAGACTCCACCCCTACATTTCAATCATAAAATTAAGATAAGCACATGACTGCCACAGGTGCATATAAATGACCTGAGATTCTTGCTAAAAGCAAAGGTTCTGCTTCAACAATATAGTGTGGGGTCTAGGGCTCTGCATTTCTCACAAACTCCCAGGTGATCCTGATACAGATATTGGGCCAGTCTTAGAGTGGCAAGAGAGGAAAGCACCATGGATCTAGAAACATCCTGCATAGACTTTTTTGCTATAGAAATTTGTGATGAGTACATTATCGAACCTTTCCAAACCTCATTTTTCTCAACCATCAATGGAGATGCTCTAATTAGAATTACCCAGACCACCTTCTCGAAAAGATGAAAAGAGACCTTTCATGTTAAGTGGATAATATTATATACCAACCACAAAACCTTGGTGAATTATACCAACTTCTGCTGTCAATGTTAAGCGCGGTCGCGTCCCTTCCCACAACGGACCCTAACACTGCCTTGTCTCCCTCCAGCCTCACAATCGCTCTTGTTTGAGCCGATGGATGCAGCCACAGAGTCAGTCCATCTTGTCGAAAGGCTTCCTCTTTCTCCTCTTCCTGCTACTTTACGAAGCGGGATGTCCTTTTCCAGGGGCCAGTCTCTCCTGACAACATGTCCAAAGGTACGTGGGACAAAGTCTCAGCATCCTTGCTTCCGAGGAACATCCGGGACGAACTTCTTCCTAGACCGGTGTGCGTCTTCTTTTGGTTGCCCATGGCACTTTCAATGTTCTTCTTCAGGATAAAAATTTAAATGCACCAATTACTCTTTTGCCTTCTTTATTCAGTGTCCAACATTCACGTGGATATGAAACAATTCAAAATACAACGGCTTAGATCGAGCGCACCTTAGGCTTCAAAGCAACAGCTTTGTTTTTCAACTCTTTAAAGAGATGTTTTATAGGAGATTTATCCGGTGCAATAGATCTCTTGAATGTTGCTTCCAGGAGCACTAATTGTGGTTCCAATTCATAGCAATTTTATGTAGGGTTTCTGAACCTGAATCCTTAATAGAACCAGACAACCTCATCCTTCTTCTGTGAAGTAATTGCTAGGTTAGCAGCTAGCATCTACAATAGATGCCTGATCTCATTGCTCTTATTGCAACCAAACAGAACACTTGAATTTCCAAACCAAGTTTGGGTAAGACTTCTTGGGCATGGTTACTGGGATTTTTCATGTATATTTAATGAAAGAAAAAAAAATCCCTGCGTCATAAGTATGCAAAATTAATCTAGTCAAGGTAAACCTATATGCCAGAAAATACATTTGCAAATAAAAGTTACCAAGTGATGCCAATATTGAGAACCAGTCAAGAACATAGTAGGTGGCCAACTCAACCACAGAATGTTGTATTCAAGATGAGAACCTGTGTTCTAGCTACCACAGTCTATAGAAAAGAAGTTAAAAAACAAAGTGTGGGAGTCATATGCCTATGTTAATTTTATGATTGAAATGTAGGGGTGGAGTCTAGCCTGTTAATCTGGAAATAGCCATTGAGTAGCCAATGAGGCCTCTGTGTGGGCATAGCTTTTTCCTGGGACTTCTGGGAAATCTCACAATATTTCCCTCATGAAGATGAGAAGCTATCTTCCCCAGTTGTTGGGAGTTAGTCAGAGAGAGATGATGAGTCACAGACAAGACAAGATGGCAGCGTCCGAGAAGCTGGAGGAGCCAGCAGAGAGACCACACGGCTTTGCCCTGATGGAGTCAGACCTCTGAAGCTGGAGCGGCATGCTGTTGATGCAGCCTGAGCCCTGGAAGCAAGGAGCCATGGGGAGACCCCTGCCAGCACCGGGACTCTGCACCCACTGACCTGTAACTTTGTGAGTTGGAAGGAGACTTATAGACTGATATCGGGCGTATGGGTTGATAATGGACTTATGACTTTGTACTGGACTGGATTGGGATGCTTTTTTAATGTCCTATTTCTCTTGTATATAAACCTTTTCCTTATATTCATATGCATGTCTATGAAATTTGTTCCTTTAGTCTACCTGGACTAACATACAAAGCAAACATAAAGCCAACTCTTGCTTGAAGGGTTGTGTTTTGGTCTTCATAATTCACGGTACTGGTATTTCCTTAGGGAAAGGGAACCCTTTCATTAATATTTTGATATCTTTAGGAAACAAATTTTATTCAATCTTTATTTTTCAGTTTTGATTTCCTTCTCTTCCCACACTGCAGTCTTCTGAAGGGCAGTGATGACTGGATTTTGCTCATGCTGATATTCCTTGAGCAGGAGAAGGATGCAGCTTTCTGCTCCCATCAGGAGTTCTGGTCTTCAAAATCCACAGGGGCAAGTCTATTCTCTCTTTCCCACTGGGTGGTTATGAGTCAGAATTGATTCAATGGTAGGGTTTTTATACCTCTTGAACAAAGTAGGAGTGCTTGTTCTGGGCTCAGTAAACATTTACTGAATTGGCTATAATTGTAGGCGTCCATAAAACAATGCAGCTCATTATTTGTAATTATAATTTCCCTGTTAGCTTTTGGCAAGAATTTCCTTTGAGGCAATGGAAGGGATACCTCTTTAGGTTCTGAAAAATGATTGACTAGAATCAGGAAATAAACCATGATGAGGCGATATAAGTGCTGGTTTTAATGTTGTTTTTAAAAATAGCAATAAATATTCACTGAGAGCTTGGTAAGTGTAAAGTTTGTTCTAGTGGTTTGTATGTACTCCTCATTTAATTCTCACGACATCCTGTGGGGGGGAGATTCTACTATCTGACCCAGGATGCTGATGAAAAGCAACAACAGCAGCAAATAAAGCCTGGAGTGTAGAAGCTGTTAAAAAGTAGGCTTGGGAGTCAAACTTGAGAAGCATGAACAGCCATCTCACACTTGAACCTTACACAACATTGTAGAAAGTAGAAACATACCTTTCCTCTTTGTAGAACTGCAAGATCCTCAACTTTGTCTTTATGGATCATAATGTGTTTTGATTGCTCTTGATATAAAGATGTGTAAGTGCTGAATAGATATTTATTTTGTACTGGTTTATGCTACTTAACATCATATAAACAGCTGATCAAATAGTATATAGCTGATGAATTTACTTTGGCATTTTTAGACCTTCTGAGTCAGGTTTCCCTACGCTGTTGAGCTATTTTGAATATGTTTTTTTCTCTCTCTGTAAAGCCAAACATTTTTATATTTAAACGTTTGGGCTGCCATAAATGCACTGAAGATTTTATTAAGAGCTACAAATCAGACTTTTGGGAAAATGGTCCCATGTAGAGATTCCCCAGAACACAGCCTACCAAGCCATGCAGGAGTGAGCCGACGGGAGAGCCGGGAGTGAGGATGTAGACCTAGTGACCCCCAAACCCACTTAGCCAATCTTATGTACCTTCCCTGGAGAAAAGTATGGCACAGCCCCCATACCAGCATACTTTGAAAGTCCTTAGAAGGAAATAAAGAAAGACAGACAGATAGGTAGAAAAAAGAAAGAAAACTTGGGCTGAGCCCCAGTGGCGTAGTGGTTGAGTGCAGGACTGTGGCCTGCGGGTTTGGTGGTTCAAATCCAGCAGCAGCTCTCAGGAGCAGCACTGGGTGTGGTGGTGCCTACGACCACCAAAGGGCAGTGATGCCAAAAAAAAAAAAAAAAAAGAAAGAAAGAACACTGGAGCAGTGTGTTCTAGAAAGGACAACAACTGCAACTCAAGATCCAGCACAGCTCTCCGTCAAATTTGAAGGTGATATTAACATTTTATCTGATATGGAAGCATTTAGAGAATTCATATAAACAAAACCAGTATTACTAAAAACACTATTCAGTACTTTATGAGCAGAAAAACAACAACTGCAGCTACAATGAGAATGAAAGGATGGAGAAAAATTTACCAAGCAAATGGCAATTAAAAAAAAAGCAAGGTGGTAATACTAATCTCAGATAAAGTAGACATCAAAGTACATGACTTAATAAGAGATAAGAATGGGCATTACATAATGCTGAAGGGATCAGAAGACCAAGGACCCATAAAGATAATAAGTGAAAAATCCTCAAAATTAGTGAATCAAGTTCTCAGAGATGACAATATAAATCACCAGATTAACTACTATAGTAGGTGATTTTATTTATTTTAGTTATTTATTTATTTATTTTTTAGGCATCACTGCCCTGGTGGTGGGAGTAGGAGGCCCAGCCTTTGCTCCTGTGGAGCTGGAATTGAACCTCCATCCCAGTGGGCCGCAGTCCCGCGCACAACCACTGTGCCACTGGGGCTCAGCCAGTAGGTGATTTTAATACACTGTTGTCAAGGAAAGATAGATGAACAGTTAGGAAACTCAATAAAGAAAGTGAAGATCTGAACAACACAATCAAACAACTTGACCTAAAAGACATTTTCAGAGCTCTCCAACCAACATAAAAAAAAATACATATCCTTCTACAATGCACATGGTTCCTATTTGAAAATAGGTGACATTTTGGCACACAAAGTAAACTTGAGAGAATTCAAACACATAGAGGTCATTCAGATGCCCTGTTCTGAACATTGTCATAAAGTTGGAAGTTTACAATAGAAAGAACAACAACAAAACAAACACCTGGGGACTTAATAACATACTTCTTAAAACCCAATGGATATTAATCCAAATTCGAGAGGAAATTAAGAAGTTTCTAGAAACCAATGAAAACGACAATACAATATACCCAAACCAATGGGACACAGGAAAAGCAACCATTTTATTGCAATAAATGTACACATGAAGGAGCAAATGTACACATGGCAGTTACCCAGCACCTTCAGCAGTTAGAAAAGTGTCAGCAACATAATTCTTCTAACAGCAAAAGAAATTTATTAAATAACTAAATAAGTCATAAAAATTAGAATGTAGGTAAATGAGCTGAAAGCAGAACAATGGAGAGAACCAACAGAGCAAAAAGTTGTTTGTTTTTTTTTTTGCTGCGCCCCGGTGGCATAGTGGTTGTGTGCGGGACTGCAGCCCACTGGGTTGGTGGTTCAAATCCAGCAGCAGCTCTTCAGGAACAATGCTGGACCTCCTACTCCCACCAGAGGGCAGTGATTCCCTCCCTCCAAAAAAGTTGTTTTTTTGAAAAGATCAACAACATTGACAAACTACTACTAAATTTAACGAAGGAAAAGAAGGGACAGACACCAATATCTAGAACTAGGGATGGACAGGGGAAGTCACAACAGAGCCCAATGAAATAAAAATATGCAGTACTACAAAAGACCGCATATCTCTCATGAACAAAAATGCAAAATGCAAAAATCTTCAACAACATCCTGGCCAACAGAAGCCAACAGCATATCAAAAAAATTATTCATCAAGACCAAGTTGGATTTATGCTAGAGATGCAGGGATAGTTCAACATTCAAAAAACAATTAATGTAATGCACCATATCAATAAGAAAAGGACAAGAAAATATATTGATATGATGCTGAAGAGCATTTAATAACATCCAACACACATTCCTAATAAAGACTCTCAAAAAGATAGGACTAGAACTCAATGCAATAAAAGCTACATATGAAAAATCAAAAGCTAATGTTACAATCAGTGGAGAAAAGCTGAAAACATTTCCATTGAACTAGGGAGCGCAAAAAAACTGCTCCCTATCCTCACTTCTATCCAATATGATGCTGGAAGTCCTAGCCAACACCATAAGACAATGGCAAGATAGCAAGGGTGGACTACTGGGTAAAGAAGATGTGAGACTTTCACTATTTGCAGATGATATGATCTCATTTATTGAGAATCTTAGGGGGTCCATAGTATTATTGCTAGAAACAGTAGAAGAGTTTAGTAGAGTAGCAGGATATAAGATTGATAAGCAAAATCAATTGAATTCCTATATACCAAGGATGGTCACACAGAAAACTGTATCAAGGAATCAGTACCATTCACAATGACTGTGCAAAAGCTGAAATACCCAGGAATAAATCCAACCAAAAGAACAAAAACAAAAATTAAAAACCTGTGTGAAAAACACTACAGAATATTACTATAAGAGACCAAAAGAGATCTACACAAATGGAAAAATATTCCATGTTCTTGAATCAGAAAATTCAATATAGTGAATATGTTATTATTACCTAAAGCAATCTACAAATTCAGCAGTATCCTAATCCAAATTCCACATCATTCTTTGAAGAAAATGGAAAAGCTGATTACCAACTTCATATGAAAAGGGAAGAAACCCAAGATAGGCAAAGAGCTCCTCAAGAAGAAGAATACATTAGGTGAACTTTCACTATCTGACCTTAAAACCTACTATATAGTCACAGTTGTCAAGATAGGCTGGTACTGGTATAATGATAAATACATGGGCCAATGGATGAGGACAGAAAGCCCAGAAATAAATGCATCTGCATGCAGACAAATGACAAAGACCCCAATCACATTAAATGGGAAACAGATGCCCTCTTTAGTAAATGGTGTTGGTTCTGGAGACACAGAGTCTGGACTGCACCCGATCTAATCCCACCACACTGAGGCGAAACACTAAGGGCCTGCAGCAGAGCAGGGAGGGGAGCAGAACAGGGAGGTCCTGAGAGACTGCCAATGATATACTTTAGGACCAGGGTGTGGAACCCTATCTAACTCAGCTGGGGGACACTCCTGGAGGTCAACAAATAGATCTTGAACTCTTTACAGGTTTGTCCTTTGATTTTATTATTTTCATCTTTTTACTTATTTATATATATTTTTTCTGGACATTGACTTTTTTGTTGCTACCTTTTGTTTTCTTTTGTCGCTTCATCTTGGAATTCTTTTTTTTGTGCATATATTATCTCTTCAAGTCTATCTAGATAAGATGGACAGGATAAATAGTCTGGAGGAGAAAACATGTGACTGATGGTTCCAGGAGGACATGGGAGAGGGGGAGGTGGGAGAAAGGTGGTGGAGTCAACCAACCGAGGTATAAGGGAACAATGAGTGATCCAAAATCAGAGGCCTGGGGCTGAGCCCCGGTGGCGTAGTGGATGTGCGCGGGACTGCGGCCCACTGGGACGGAGGTTCAATTCCAGCAGTGGGGCTGGGCTTCCTACTCCCACCACCGGAGAGCAGTGATGTACCCCCCCAAAAAAAAAAATCAGAGGCCTGATACATTGATCAAAAGCAATGTAAAGTAAAAAAAGAGCAATGTAAAGGAGAGAAATTACTAAAACCCAAATGGAAACTAAGCATGATAGTGGGATGTGGCAGTCATGTGCTTAAGTTAATTTTATGATTGAAATGTAGGGGTAGAGTCTAGCCTGTTAATCTGGAGATAGTCATTGAGTGGCCAATGAGGCCTCTGTGTGGGCATGGTTTTCTCCTGAGACTTCTGGGAAATCTCGTGATATTTCCCTCGTGAAGATGAGAAGCTATCTTCCCCAGTTGTTGGGAGTTAGTCTCAGAGACATGAATCATGGACAAGACAAGATGGCAGCGTCTGAGAAGCTGGAGAAGCTGGAGGAGCTGGTGGAGAGACCACACGGGTTTGCCCTGATGGAGCCAGACCTCTGAATCTGGGGTCGCCACATGGAGACCTCTGCCAGTGATGAGTTGCTTCTGCTGCTGAGCCCTGGAAGTGAGGAGCCATGGGGAGACCCCTGCCAGCGCCAGGATTCTGCATCTACTGACCTGTGACTTCGTGAGTTGGAAGGAGACTTTATAGATTTCGGGCATATGGGTTAATATCGGACTTATGATTTTGTGCCAGACTGGGTTGGGATGCTTTCTCAATGTCCCGTTCCTCTTGTATATAAACCTTTTCCTTATATCAAGATGCTTGTCTATGAAATTTGTTCCTCTAGCCTACCTGTACTGACACATGGGACAAGAGGAAAGTAAAAGGAAATAGAGGAAAGAAATAGGATGCAAAGGGCATTTATAGAGGTCTAAATACAGGCATGTACATATGTAAATATATTTATACATGATGATGGGGAAATAAATCTATGTGCATATACTTATATGGTTAGTATTAAGGTAGCAGATGGACATTGGGTCTTCATGCAAGTACTTCCTCAATACAAGAACACTTTGTTCTAAATTGGCATTCCATGATGCTCACTTTCCTAGCACGACTGCTGAAGACACATGTGTGCATAAGCAAAAGTGGTGAAGAAAGCTGATGGTGGCCAGCTATCAAAAGATACAGCTTCTGGGGTCTTAAAGGCTTGAAAGTAAACAAGCAGCCATCTAGCTCAGAAGCAACAAAGCCTATATGGAATGAAGCACACCAGCCAGTGTGACCACAAGGGGTCAAAGGGATCAGGTATCAAACATCAAACAATTAAAAATAAGATCATTATAAATGAAAGGGTGTACAGATTGGGAACCCAAAGTCCATCCATAGGTGAAGCAACATCCCCTTACAGAAGTGTCGCAGGGAGGAGATGAGCCAGTCGAGGTGTATATAGTATAGCAATGATGAAACATGCAACTTTCCTCTAATTCTTAAATGTTTCCTCCCACCACTATCATGATTCCAATTTTGACTTACAAATCCAACGAGACCAGAGGAGGTACCCTGGTACAAATAGGAACCGGAAACTTGGGGAATCCAGGACAGATGATCCCTTAAGGACCAGTGGTGAGAGTGGCAACACCAGGACGGTGGAGGGAACATGGAGTAGAAAGGGGGAACCAATTATAAGGATCTACATATAACCTCCTTCCTGGGGTATGGATAACAGGGAAGTGGGTGAGGGGAGATATCGGACAGTGTATGATAAGACAAAATAATAATAATAATTTATAAATTATCAAAGGTTCATGAGGGAGGGAGTAGTGGGAAGGGAGGGGAAAAATGAGGAGCTAGTACCAGGGGCATAGTAGAAAGAAAGTATTTTGGAAATGATGCTGGCAACAAACGTACAAATGTGGTTTGCATACAATACATATATATATACATATATGTATATGTATGGATTGTGACAAGAGTTGTATGAGCCCCCAATAAAATGATTGAAAATAGATAAATAAATGGTGTTGGAAATCTGGGTATCCAAATGAAGAAGGGTGAAACAAGACCCATATCTCACTCCATGCACAAAAACAAACTCAAGGTGGATTAAAGACCTACAGGTAAACCCCAAGGCTATTAGGATCATTAATGAGAAAATAAGGACAAAAGTAGGAGCCCTAGTTCAGGGAATACATGGGCTAGCAGAATTTTAAAAAGGGAACACATTCCATAGAAGAGAAAATAAATGAATGGGACCTATTAAAAATAAATCACATGTGTATATTGAAAGAATTTATTAAGAGTAAAAAGAGAGCCCATCATTTGGGAAAATATATTTAGAGGTGACATAACAGACAAAGGACTAATTACTAAGATCTATAGAATATTGTAAATTCACAACAAGAAAAAAACAAAACAAAACTAGTAGCCCTCTGGTGAGCAAAGGACCTGAACCTATGATTCACAAAGGAGGACACATGAATGGCTAATAAACACTTGGGGAAATGTCACTAGACATCCAGGAACTACAAATCCAAACAACAATAAAAGGCCACCTAACACCCAGAGAACTACAAATACTGGATATGGTGTGTTGAGATAGGAATTGTTATCCACTGCTGGAAGGGGATATGGGGATACCTAACACAGATGGAAATTGAACTACCATATAACCCAGCAGTTCTGGCATATGAGGGGTACCCCCCAAAATACCTGCTGGACAGAGGTTTCACAGTGCACTTTTTTTTTTCCTGCTAAGTGAACATCGAGCAATTCATGCTGAGTTAGTCCACTCAGTTCTGTAGCCTGAGAAGGTTCTCCCTGGTTATAGTAAATTTATTTTTGTAAAAGCAATTTCATTCAACCTCATTTTTTGTGATGGCTGATTTAAGAGAACTGTGTGTGTGTGTGTGTGTGTGTGTGTGTGTGTGTGTGTGTGTGAAATTTTGTTTCCTGCTTGGGAAAAATGCCACAGAAACTGCTGTGATATTAAACACAGCTTACAAGGGAAAAACTCAAGTATATGAATGTTTTTCTCATTTCAAAGAAGGTGAAATGTCTGTTGATGACAAATCTTGTTCTGGACATCCTCCAACTTCCCAAATGGACAAACATATCGACTCATAGTGCATTTGGAATTCATTCCACCAAGTCAGGCTGTTAATCATATTTAAGGATTATGAAAAAATAGCATAACAGTGTATGACAAAAGAAGCCTGATTTGTGGCAGATGAAGAACTGGTTTTGTCACCATGACCCGCTCATTCAACAACAAACAGCTTGCCTCTCTTACCCCACACACTTGACTCACCTGACCTTGCTTCGTGTCACTTCTTTTTATTTCTGCAAATGAACGGGACATGAAAGGATAGTGATTTGACAATATGGTGAAGAGAAAAAACCGAGGGAAGTACTGTCAGCTACCTTTGAGGACTTTGAACATTGTTCCAAGAATGGAATTGCAGATATGACAAATGTATTAAGTATAATGGAGAGTTCTTTGAAGGTAACAAGATTACTTTGTGAAACATTTAGATATATAGCTTTGAAAAATACATTTTTTAGGAGTACCCCTCCATATACCCAAATGAAATAAGACACAGAGTATGAACAAATGTCTGTCCCACCATCACCCAGGTTCATTGTAGTACAGTTCACAATTGCAAGAAGCTGGAAACAGTCTAAATTGCCCACAATAGAAAGTGGATGAAGAAAATGATACATGCACACAATGGAATACAACGCATCCCTAAAACAGCGATGAAGTCATGAGACACCTCAACTCTTGGAGGAATCTGGAAGACATTATGCTGACAGCTGCTCCAGGTAAGCATAATATAAGTGACCTCCTGGAGGGCACCGCACAACAACGGGGGTCAATGATCTAGGGAGAGGAGGGGTGGGAATCATTGTGCTGAATGGAGGTCATGTGGACCTGTGGTGAGGTTTGCTGGAGAGGGAGGCAGCCCTATCAAAGGGATGGGCTTTACTGATGGGAGAAGGGAGAGGGACTGGTCAAGACAGGGACAATATTGTTGCTTGTCTGTTCCGGGGAAGGGAGGATGGGTTGACTCCCAGGTGAGGGGAGCAGAGTCTGAGGATGTCCTTGTGTAGGGAAGCTCTTTAGAATAATGACTTGGAGAGGCAGAATTGACCTAGCATGTCTGGGGGTATCCTGGTAACCCATGCCGAATACCATAGAACACTGGGACATTGAGTCCTGCCTCCTCAAGGTGCTTGTCATGCTCCAGAGGCTGCATTGGTGAAACCCCAACTGGGAACTCTTTTATGTGAACTGGAATCTACCCCCTCACCCCCATTCCTGAGGGGTGTAACCTGTGGACTTAAGACAGAAAGCACTCAGTGTCTGAGGTATACTGTACCAAGAGAGGTGTACTGTTGGTTGGTGAACAAAGTCTTGGGACATCAACACCTCGTATGCTGCATTAAGATATACGTTATCATGACAATATTATGACACCATTCTGTTATATTTTGCTTATGCTTGTTTGCATTAAGATGTATCTCAGAGGTACATTGACATTGGGTCTCATCCTCTTAAAACTGTGTAACTCACTGACTATTGTTCAGTAAGTGAAACCCTAGGATGTTAAGCCTACAGGGAAAGAAGCTGTAAGAGACATTTTGGGGGAAGATTATATAGAAGGTGTGGGAGATAAGAGGGAGATGATGTAAAGAAGTCGAGAAAAGAAAGTTATAAAACATGTATGATTATGGAAGAAATCATACAATTATGTTTGACAGGATTTAATTATGAAATGATATGACATATGTTTTGGCTTCCAAGTTAGAGCAAATTGAAAACAAAAGCAAAAACAAAAAACCAGATCATCGATCCAGGAATGGATTTGGGACTCACACTAAATCCTAGCTCCAACTTAAGAACATTTCATTTTTACATCGTGGCCCATTAATATTCACTTTTATGAAAGTCTGATTTCGGTATGAAATCACCGAAGATAAGGATGTTAGAACAAAGTGTGGTGGAGAAACCAGATGATACCTGACTATCAGTTGGCATAGTATCTGGAATCATAAAGGGTTTTATTTAAACAAGCAGCCATCTAAGCAAGAAGTCAACTAAATCCACCCAGAAGAAGGACACCAGCTTGTGTGATCCAAATTTGACAATGACAAAATTTGAATATGGTGAGGAGAAAAACATCAGAGTAAAATGATGAACACCTGATTTGTGGATGGCTGTGAGGTACTGTGAGAGACCAAAACCCAACTTCAGGGTATGTGGTCAGACTAAGCCACTGTAAGATCCACTCTAGCCACAGGCAAGAGTCTCGCTCAGCCTTACTATCAGGTAGAGATCATTGTAATCTTGATTATGCTGAATTGAACTCCACACATGGCCAGTTGACCACCCTACAGATGCGACTTGAATTTGTTCTGGGTTGATACCAAGACAGAAGTTTCTTCCCTGGTGTTTGGTTATTGTTGGGGGTCTTTTCTTCCATATGCATTCTTAGTATTTTTTTTTTTTGTAGCATCACTGCCCTGGTGGGAGTAGCAAGCTCAGCTGAAGAGCTGCTGCTGGATTTGAACTGTCAACCCTGTGGGCCGCAGTCCCGCAAACTACCACTAAGCCACCAGGGCTCAGCCGCATTCTTAGTATTTTTATCAGTATACTATGAAACTTTTACACTTACCACCTTAGCATGATTTTGTTTTCTCTTACTTTCTGTTGGGCCTCCCAGCTGTGAAGCAACTAGGAGGAGTGGTGGCATAATAACAATAATGGATACAAGGGGAAATAGGGAATATAGAGTTAAGGAGAAGAGAGTTTCAGGATTAACTAATAAAGACGGAGGCAGGGTGGGGGCACTTGAACAGATTGTGATCTCATGAATCATGTTAAAGGTGATTTGAGAGGAGGATGTTCTGAAATTGATGTGGGGGTGATTGCATAATTCTTCACGCAAGGATGGAATGATTGGACTATTGAATTACATTTTGTGCAAATTACTTGAGAATAAAACTGTTGGGGGGAAAAGAGCTACAAATCTGGGATTAGGGGAGTCTGCCATAACCATTGCTGCTTTGATAAATATTTGGATATCTGTTGCTGTCCAGTGAGTTCTTTTGGAAGAAACCGTCCTCTCATAAGAGAAAGACCGAGTTTAGAGCCTTTTATTGTCAACGCGAAACAGAAACACGATTTCAGTGTGATGGAGTCGATTCCGCTTCCTAGTGAGTCTACAGAACGGGGTGGCCCCGCCCCCGTGGAAGTCTCCGACTGATGGCTCGGAGCTCTTCCTCCGAGCTGCTGCTGGTTTGAACTGCTGGCCTGCGGTTATCAGCCCAATGCCAGAGCCACTATATCACTAAGGGTTCTCGTTTGCATCTTAGGATTGAGAAATAAAATGCTTCCTTGGTTTGTATTAAAACACATTCTTGGAAAGACTCACAGTGAAGTTTTAGAGAAATCTAACAACAATGACAAAACCCAACATTTTGGATTCTGTGTACAATTTGATTTTTAGCTTGCTTTTGCAGGTCAAGTTTGGCCTGGTCTTGTGGCATCCTCATAATATGTGTGAACCTATTGTCACGGCTATTGTGCCAGTCTGTCTTGTTGGTGACCTTTCACTCTTTGCCTGCCCCTCCACTTTCCCAACCATGCTCGTGAACAGTCAAGGAAACCCTGGGTGGAAACTCTGATCTCATATAGGGGACAACTAGGGTTCCGAATGGACTTGTAGCTCTCAGCTACAATAGCAGGAACTTAAAGAAAGGGGTGGCAGAATTGGGAATATCTGCTAACAGAGTACAGGGGTTACTTGTGTGGTGAGGAAAATATTTTGGAGCTAGGTAGAGGTGATGAAACTGCATGCCTACAATACTGTGGATGTATTAAATACTACTGAGTTGTTCCCTCTCAAACATTTGGTTTCGTTATGCAACAAGCAAAGAGTTTGCAGCTGAGCTCTGAACTGATGCTCCTGAAGGGCAGGTGCTGAATGCCAGTATTTTACACCAAGGCTTCCTCTTAGAGTAGAATCTTCATGTACTTAGACCCAGTAAAATATATTTATCTGCTATTAATAATTCTTATCCACACAAGACAGACTTGTTGGAAGCCTTCATAGGGCACATAGTGTGAGCTTGGCACTTGATTAGGCCCTTGGTGAACATTCTCAATCCCACCTCAGCCCCCTTCCAGCCATCCTTTATCATCATTCGAGAGGGAGATTTGCTGGGCATGATCTACTATGACACGTACTTACTGATATCAACTCAGGTATTTCTCTGGAGATACTTCTGCCCCATAGCAAGGGTAAGCTAAAATTTCAGAGACACTTCACTAGGATATTTTGGGGGAAGAAGAAATCCTTCTTTATGGAATCAGTATTTTCCTCTCATCTCTATCAGGATGTTAAACTATATTTTGGTTTGTTTAGCCTCTCCTAAAATCGGTGACTCAAAAACTCCCTCAAACTCAATGCCGTTGACTCTATCCTGACTCAGAGCAATCCTACAGGCTAGGGCAGAGCTGCCCTTATGGGTTCCTGAGATGGCAACTCCTCACTGTAGGAATTCTCACCTATCTCTTAGGAGGGACTAGTAGTTTCGAACTGTTAAAAATATAGTTGGCAGCTCAGTGCATAACTACCTCACCACCAGTGCATTTCTGGGTTAGAAATATTTGTTTGGGCAATATAGAAGTAAGATAATATTTTTCTTCTATCTAAATATTTTCTCAGAGTGCTTGGAGGGTAAAAATGGTAAGGCCGGACCACTAAGGAAAAGGTGAGCAGTAGGAAAGACCCAGAGGTGCTTCTGAAGGCCACTGACTTGAAAACCCTCTGCAGCAGTTTTATTCTGTACACAGGACCACCATGAGTCTGAGTCTGGACAAGAACCACAATAGGCAGGCTCTGGGTTGGAGATGCGTAATGTATTTTTCTGTGCTCTTAGGCTTTTTGTAGTTTGAATGTAGCACCACACAAAATGTACTAGGTGTGAGAAATGTAAAAACAGTGTGCCTTAGGTTTTTCTTAAAATTGCTTTTTCTTTAAAGTTAGCACCTTGAATTTTCTATTATCAGAATGGTGTATTTTTTTGCTGCTGTTATTTGTTTTTCAGGGTGGGGTTGGTGCCCAACTAATGGAATGCCAGACTTTCATCCGCATTAGAGTTAAAAAACAAAACCCAAACCAAATCAATTGCTTGCTCCAATATATAATCAGTTTTTGAAATATTCACATAGGTGACCATCTTTTAGGAAATTCTGAAGGCACCCTTTAAAAACCTAAGACCTTTGTTTATATATGCCTGGTGATAAATTGGCTACTTTGTCATGGGTGGTCATGAATTGACCATTGATTCAATGGGACAATAAAGCTCCATCAAGATTTTTGATTTTATTCAGGTCTAAAACTTCACATTGGCCATGGATAAAGACATCTTCCTGCTGGAGCCCATACTATTGTTAACTACCACTGTGTCTATTCACTCGCGGTGAAGGCGCCCTCAACTGAAGCAAAGGTTGTGTGAGACCATTATATGATCCATAAGGCTTTTGCGAGCTGACTTTCAGAAGCTGGTCTCTCACACTTCCTCTCTCATCTGACAGCAAATCCTGATGAAGCTTGTTCAGCATCTTAGCCACACTCAAGCCTCCCCTGAGAGACAGGTGGTGATTATACATGGGATGCACCAGCCAGAAATTAATAGAGCTCTCTTTTTCTAAATATTATCGTACTGAGGGCTTGTACAATGCTTATCACAATCCATCCAAACATACATTGTGTCAAGCACCTTCGTACCCCTGCTGTCGTCATCATTCTCAAGACATTTGCTTCCTACTTGAGCCCTTGATATCAGCTCATTTCCCCCTTTCCTTCCTGCTCCCTTTCCTTCATAAACCCTTGATAATTTATAAATTATTATTTTGTCATATCATACACGATCCCACATCTCCTTCTACCCACTTTTCTGTGGTCCATGCCCTAGGGATGGGGTTATATGTAGATCCTTGTAAACGGTTCCCCCTTTCTACCTCATCTTCCCTCCACCCTCCCGGCATCACCACTTTCACCACTGATCCTGAGGGGTTCATCTGACCTGGATTCCCAGTGTTTCCAGTTCCTCTCTGTACCAGTGTACATCCTCTGGTCTAGCCAGATTTGTAAGCTAGAATTGGAGCCATGATAGTTGGGGGAGGAAGCATTAAAGAGTTAGAGGAAAGTTGTATGTTTCTTCATTGCTTCACTGAACCCTGATTGTCTTGTTTCCTCTCCGAGACCCTCTGTAAGGGGATGTCCAGTTGCCCACAAATGGGCTTACAGTCCCCACTTTGCAGTCCCCCTTATTCACAATAATATAATTTTTTTGTTCTTTGATGCCTGATACCTGATCCCTTTGATCTCTCGTGGTCATAGTCTAGCATGCTTCTTCCATGTGGGTTTTGCTGCCTCTGTGCTAGAGGGCCACTTGTTTACCTTCAAGCCTTTAAGACCACAGATACTTTATCTTTTGGTAGTTGGGCACCTATTTGATGCCTGATACCTGAACATGGGGATCTTGACTGGAAAGTGAGAATTCTACCACTGACCTACCAATGACTGGCATAGGACCACTACAAACAAAATCAAGCAAACCTACTAGTAGGGAGTCAATTCTCTCATAGAAATCCTACTAGAAAAAGTAGCGCTGATCCCTAATATTGACTAGACTATAAATCTTTAGGAGCAGATGGCCTCATCTTTGTCCTTTGGAGCAACAAACCTGCAAACTCTGTAACTAGTGACTCCATGTTTAACTTCCAAAGCTCGTTTTCCTGGGCCCATGGGATTTCGGTCAACCCTTGCCAAACAAAAACTGTTTTCATTCTAAAGAACAGAAGATCAGTAGCATCTGTCTTTTTATGAGGCACAGATAATCTTTGCTCCTGTCCCTCCACAAGAGCTATGCTAGTCACAAATATGCAGACTACGCCTAATGAGACTAGCACAGACTTTGAGGGAAAGGGTCCCCTGGACTACATTGGCTGAAATACGAAAGTAACCAAGTGACCCTGTTCAGTGAAAACACCTCTAATCCAGGGGGAAATCACCTACTTACAACATCCAGTGCAGTTGCACAAATTAATAAAAATACCTAATATTTGCTTTAACATATAGCATGTTAAATATATTAGTGTTCACAAATTAAAGACTACATTCTACTGAACATTTTCTTGTTTTACTAGTATCTTTCTTGATAAATAACACAGACCAGCATGAACTGCAAGAAGAGTTGTTACTGCCCCTCCATCCTCACACCACCTCTCAGGGGAGGATGAATACTGACCCACCTGGCTATCTCTTTTTGGAACTCCAAAAAGATTTTGGTGCTCACCTTTGGTTGACCTGACCAGGACTTCTGCCTGGAGCAGAGCCCATCTGTTGGTTTCTCTGCAGCCTCAGGTATAAGTCTCTTTGACCAATCAGGTTCCACCAGAGACCCAGATTGTGGATTCATGGGTACTTTTTCATTTGTTGGGGTCTCTTGGTGGTGCAAAGAGTTAACATACTCAGTTGCTAACTTAAAAACTAAGGGTTCCTATCCACCTAGTGACTCCTCAGAAGAGAAGCCCAATAGATATAATTCTGGACAGCTGGCTCTCAAAAACTCCATGGAGGAAAGTTCTACTCTGTCACACATGGTCACCACAGGCAATGGAGTCCACATGATGGCAATTGGTTGGGCTGGTTTATTAATGACATTTTGTTCCTTATTTAGTTCTCGGTTTTCATAGTTGTTTTCTGTAAACATAGAAGGCTGGGTGAAGACATAGATTTTTATTTCTAGTTATGTAGAAGGCTGGGTGGAGACAGATTTTTATTTCTAGTTTTGTAGAATACTGAAAATTATTTTAAGTGTATCCTATGTAATTATTTACCTTGTTTTAAAAAAGGAAAAGACAGAGAAAAAACAATCTCACCCATTGAACACCAACCAGGGTTTGGTCTCTCATCAACTTACCCATTCTCGTTAGATGCACAATGAATGGTAAGCGCATTTTGACTAGTCATCAATCTCTCAACACAAAAAGGATGAAACTCCGAGGTCCTTTTAAATGCTTTTATTTTATTGGTTGCACATTGGGTGAGTGAACTGAATGGTACAACCAGAACATAGAATTGATACAAATTATAGACTCCTGTTTACACTGTAAGGTAATGAATGAGGGAATTCTTTTAGTGTTACAGAAAGGTTTAGTAGAAATGTTACCAGTTATATGACTGAAAGAATGTTTTGGTGAAGTGCTGTTACATCCTGAAAATCAAGAGTGAAATGCAGTTTTCATACAAGTGGCAGTTAATCTCTTAAGTACAGTTATTTAGTGAATTGATATCTTCGTGTCTTGGATTTTGGTGATATTGTTTTTGTAATTAAACAAAGCATTTAAGATTTATTCATCATAGTCAGACTTCTGAATATAAACAAACTTTTGGCAAATAATATTTATACAGAAAAATAGTTTTAGATCCTTTCAAATCCCAGAATTATTCTATAAAATTACATTATAAATAAATAAAAAGCAAAATCTGTTGTACATATATTTGTACATCTATGTATTTGCCTTGCCTCCTCCCTATTGTAAATGGCATATTTATGACTCTTTGCATATTATAATCACAATTCTGGAAAATGGATAGCGTAGTAAAAATACAGTCTTCTCTATTTGCTTGGGGATTCAGGTGATGCTTTTGATGATTTATTATTAAGGGCTAAAAATAGTCGTGTGCTAAGAATTTTAAAGTAAAAAGTCATGAAATCAAAACCAAAACTAAAAAGAACGATAAAGTGACAATATCTACAAAAATAGTTGTTATTCCCACAAATTACCTTTTAGTAATATATACTAGGTTTTCCACTAGTTTAAATGAAGTTAATATCAAAGAAAACAAGAAAAATGAAAGTAAGTTTGAATGCTATAGGCAAGTTGTAGCATAACTACATTGTTATAGTTGAGAAAATTATGAATATCAGTAATACATAAAGATGAAACTACCAAAATAATACAAGTTAGATACAATACTTTCCCACAAATTAAAACAAATGTAACAATACAAGCCCTATGTATGATTACACTTAGGATGTGATTTTCATTTGAAAGGGTGATCAAATCTATGATATATGACAGATAGTAATAAAACTTTAACCAACATGAATTAAATTGGTGGATTTCTTTTTATCTCAAACAAAGGATGATCTGGTTAGTGCATCTAGTTTTCAGCACAGGCAGTGATGCCAAAATTTAAAATATTTTACATTCAACCTCAAAAGTCAAAATACTTCAATCACTAATATGTTCACAAGGAAAATGGATGTTTTAAACAATTACACATAATATTCATTTATAACAGCTGTTTTGTTTTTCTAAACAATAATTTAAAAACTATGTAGGTACTGTATAGGATATGTGCAACATATAAAATGTGAAATATGAAATATTTGGTACGATAGTGCTTAAAATAAACTTCAAAACAAACTTTCCAAACAAAATTTAATTGTATCGCTATTACCTTGAAGATCAACCAAGTATTTAAAAAAGTAAACAACATTAAAATATGTTTCATCCATATATAGTATATATATGTATGTGTGTATATATAATATGTATGTACTTGTATTAAAGTTTTTTATACTTTTGAGACATAAAATATGATTTAAGGTGAAATAATTAAAAGAACTATTTTTCCCATGCTGTAGTTAGTTACAACCTTTTAATCCAACTTTTGAAATGCAAAACAGGAATTTTTTTAAGTGAAACTATCTACTTTTTTGTTTACATCGTAATTGAGATTAAAGTCACAGTCAAATTTTCAGTGACTCAACTCAAATTTACTTAAATGAGAATATTATACAGATCTCCTCACCTACAGCTTCCTTGTTGGACTAGGTGTTTAGTTTTGAAAAGTTATTCAGTAACAGGCAACCGGATGGTGAGTCTGAAAGACATTAGTCTTTAGATTAGATTAGACTGTTGGCATGGGGTTTTTCATTCTTGTCAAGCTGGATGAAGTCTGGCAAAATCTAGGCACTTCTACAAAGTCTCTCTTATAAAACAACTTTAAAAATATACTTGTAAAATAATACCTTCAAGACTTTGTGTGTGGGGTATGAAGCTCATACCGTGCAAAGTTTCTTTTTCAATCTATGTAGTGTTGTTCTAGAATCCCATGATTCAACGCGGCATCTCCCGGCAAACCAAACACCACACGTGGACGTGTTCCCTGTGCTTGTGCTTGAATTTCCACTCAACGTTTAGACCTGTAGGACAGGCGTTGGTTTTACTTCACTTCTTGTTCTTTGCTGCAGCATTCATCTTGCCAAGAAGTGAAACATACCCTCTCGTCAGTGGGTAAATGAAATGACAGGAATTGGAAGTTTCGAATTGAAAATGTCCTTGGAATAAGAGTTGTCACTACTGCTAATTGCTTATTGCTAAATTTGAGATATTTGGAGTCGAAACGAGTAAATTGGTTGGCTGTGTGCATCAGCTATAGTTATGGAGATAAGACAATATTCCTAGGACAGAAACTAAGTTTAGGAACCCTTGGAAAGTAAACTTGACCCTTTATGACTTTAAATATCACAGCTGGTATCGGGTAGTTAACTATCTTAGGTTGGAATATACTAAGCATACCATATTTAATACTCATATATGATTTAGCAGCACTAGCTTCTTAGAATTTGTGGTCTGTCCAGAAGAACTAAAGCTTTATTTAGCATGCAGTTTGTGGCAATTCTATTGAGGAGGAAACAGGATAGTATGTACAATAACAATGTTTAGTTATTCTCAATGCAGATTCTTGGCATTCCATTCCATTTCTGTTGATTATTTCAGAATTATCTGTGAAAGAGAGAGAGAGAGAGAGAGTGAGAGAGAGAGAGAGAGAGAAGAGAAAGAAAAACAAGAGTTAGACATTCTTCTGAAAGGGAAAATAACACATTTTACTCTTTGAAAATAAGATTTTTAGTTTTGCTGCAATGCAGTGTATCACAAACCCCACCCTCCATGCTGCAGAACTTCCCACAGAAACGTTTCTGAGAACGACAACGCCCATGTACAGCATTTTCCGTACAACTGTGTCAACACATATGTGGGCATGCAGTGTGTTCAGATGCGAATTTCTTTTTAGCTTCATGTTATCATCCAGTTAACAGTTGTTAAAACAATCAAGAAGCCTGCTCAGATGATTATTTCTGGATAATTGAAAAACTATTTCTAGAGCACTTAAAAATCAAGCACTATTTCTTATCTATTTCTTTAAGGGTTGAAATGAGTCAGAACTGACTTGATGGCAGTGAGCTTAATTTTCTGCCCATTAATTTGCACTCATAGTCCATAGATGTCTTCCCATTAAAGGAAAACTCATTGCAAGATATATTAACAACCAGCTGCAAATTCAGGAAAAATGTCCATATCGCCGAAGTAAAAGTGATAATAGCTGAATCAAGCATTTCCAGCGCTTTCCAAAGCAGGCAATCCCACTCCAGGTGGGGACATGGGAATGACTCAAGGAGGTTGCAAAAGCAGACAGCAACACGTTATCCTAGATTATTGGCAAAGTACAACAGTTTTGAATTGCCAGGGTGAGGCACTGAGTCATTTTTTTTCTAAAAAGGAGACAGCATGCAAAATAAGCTTGGGAAACTATGGATTTGAGACCGTTCTGAATAAATCTAAAAGCACAGATAAAGATAAAATATCAAGTGTAAATGTGCTCCCAGAAATTAGGTCGACCTCTATGCTACTGCAAAGGAGAGGGAGTGAGTTTGTCCTGGGTGACCCCATCTGTTGGATGTTAAGCATCAAAGTCCAATATTACGCATATCCTAACCAACATATTCATTCTTTGAGCAAAGTTCTGACCAAACTTAATGTAAAATAATTAATACACCAAACATGTATTTATTAAGCAATTAAGAATCTTAGTTTAGGAAATAATAGGTAGAAATGCTTTATGGTGAGCTTTAGCTAATATTCCTGTAGGATGGGAATTTGATTACTCAATAAAAGCCTTATTTCTACACATGTAGTTTATTTACCTATTAAGTAAGAAGTTATAAAGATGTTTGTTTTTCTTCATAAGGGATGGTTTCTGAAGTTTATGAAACAGTTTTAGTGTACTGAAATAAGTTCTTCATATTTTTTCATTTTATTAACTATGTAGATGAGTGTAGAATTGCTAAACTGATAAAAAGGAAGATCTCAACTATATTAAATGTATGTGCTAAAGGGGAGCTTCCTTTCAAAGAATTTAAAACTCATAGGGAAATGCTATTCCTTGCTCCCTGACTGATAGACATGATTTTTAAAAATACTATAAATGTTATACTTTTAATATCACCACAGCATCTTTGAATAAGTAACATAAATCCTCTAAATGATCAGATCACAACTTCAGCATTTAAGTTAGATATTTTATTAAATGGGAACTACTCTACTTCATATCTTAGCTTCCAGACTGTTTCTTATGTTTTCCAAACAGAACATGGTCCAGGATAGCAAATCCTGTCCTCTTCCTCTTCCACTTCCTCCTCCTCCTTCTTCTTTTTACCCTTCATTTACTTTAGCCCAAGTGCCTTTAAAATTTAGGGGAAAGTATCTTGTAATGTCTTAAATTGACATCTAATAATATACATTTTTGACTATATTTACTATCTTTCTTATTAACTAAAACAAGAATGCCATGTAGACTGTAATACATTTTCACCAGGAGAGAAAGGCATTCTACAGGAAACATGGCAAGAGGGGAATGAGAATAGGCCAATGTCTAGTTGTATAGTCTAGTAATTTGTGACGACTGTATGTTGGACTTAGACTTGACACAGAAACATGCATGAGCCCCTAGGTTTAATTGCACTATAATCAGCTTTGATGTTAATTAAAAGCATTGACTGGATTCACTCAGTCTGCTGTCCTTTCTGCTCAGCTCACCTGTTCCTTAACCATTAGATAAATAAAGATAAAAATAATAATAGTCCCTGGGAGTCCTTCCACTCTTAGCTACTATTGTTACCTGGCACTGAGGCCAGAAAGCAGTGTGAGTTTTGACGAGCTTCTCGCCAGACTCCTGGTCATCGAGTCAGTTCTGAGTCACTGCAACCCTCTAGGGCAGAGTGGAACTGCTCCTGGGGATTGCAGAGACGATGGCTCTTTGTGGGCACAGAAAGCCTCCGCTTTCTCCCACAGAGAGGCTGGTGATCTCACACTGATGACCTGAGCATCTCTACATGTCGTAACCCATGATGCCCACTGCCAGGGATCCTGCAGACTGCAGATGTTGGTACAAAATAATGAACTATATATATTTAGCAGCTGTGAATCTGAAGAGGCTCAAGATATTTGATCATAAGGAGAAGCTTTGGGTGACTCTTAAAAGTTCCATTCATTGCAGCAGCATTTTTCTTGAATATATCTTCTATTCATTCATCTCCCACACCCCTACCCCCCACCTGAGAAATACAGCTTTCCTTATAGTCTGAATCAAGTGTGCTCTGGGGTGAGAAACATCCAAGATACAGACAGAATGGGAATCCAGATGAAGAATAGCTACTCACTCAGTGTCTCTCATTCAACTACTATGTGTTTGAGGCTGCTTCCATTGTTAGGAGACAGAATGATCTTACAGGTTCCAGGGCCTACGGTAGGGCAGGTCTTTCCTAGCAGGACCTTCATCCTTATGTCGTGCTGGCAGTAAAGGGGGAGTCAAGAGTATGTATGGGGAGGGGGCACACGTTATTGCTTAGTTTTCATATGACTTTTCTTTAGTCAGATGACATTTGTAGTTTGGACTGACGGAGAGTAATGTGCGATGGAGAGTGCCACTTCATAAGAGGAATAGGTAGATGTATTTTGTGTTGCCCCGCCACTGTCTTTTTTTCTTCTATAACAATTACAAACAGTTTAGCACATGGACATATGGATAAGCTTTGTCAGTTTATGTCTGTAATTTTTATGGATCAAGCACTTTCAGTTAATCATTTCATGGAATCATTTAATGAAATATACATTCCTTATAAAACAATCTTTTATTTGGACCTGAACCTGCTACAAATCTGACCTTGAAAAACCCTGATTTATTTTGAGCTTGTCCATTAAAAAAAGTGAATGAAAATGTGGTTCATCAACATGACAATTTTTCCCCCTGCATTTGGCCAACACTTAGGCTGCTACCTAAAGGCTTTTATTCAACCGGTGCCACCAGGACACGGTCTAGAAGACTCTATAGTGCAGTTCAACTCTGTCATCCGGGGTCAGGACACGGTCTAGAAGACTCTATAGTGCAGTTCAACTCTGTCATCCGGGGTCAATCTGAGTCAAAGGCAACCTGATGGTCCCTAACTAGAGAAGCAGTAGTTACAGTGAAGGCGATCGGGCCTGTGGGATCTTGTGGCTGTTACAGTAAACTGTGCTCCATCCTTTCTTCCCCGCTGCCTGCGAGGACTCAAATCTCTACCCTTTCAGCTAGCAGTCAAGGACGTGGTGTCACCACCTACTGACTCCAGGTTACTACACACTGCTGTGATTTTACAAGGAGCCCTGGTGACTCTGTGGGGGAAGCACCACGCTGCGAGCCACATGATCAGGGTTCAAAGACACCAGTTGTTCTGTGTGAAAGAATAGGCTCTCTGCTCCCCACAAAGTCATACAGCTTCAGAAAGCCACAGTAGTGGTTCTATTCTGCCCTACAGGGTCACTGGTGTTGGAAATCAACTTGATGGGCACAGCTGTGGTTTGGGGTTAGTCTTTACCGGGTCAGGTTCATCTTTATCCACACAGCTGTTAGTGGCTGTAGATGGCACTATGAGGAGTTTTTTTTAATTGGAGTCTGATGAGCTAAGTCAGTATTGCGAATTACATTGTGCAGCCATGGGAAAAGATGAGTGGACTCCAAAAAGTTCGTGGAAAAAACCAGAATGAGAAGATAATAGAATTTACCTAACAGTCTTATTGAGGACCTTTCATACAACACAGACGAGTTTTATTTAGCTCGCACAACGTACAGAATGCATGCAAAACATGAATTTGGACAGAGTACTTAGTTTTTGCTCTCTGTCACTGAAATCCCCTGCAGGACATGGGTGACAGCGAGTTGGAAGCGGGGGACGCAGTGATTCCAATGAGCATACCTGTATCCGCTACAGGTCCAGCTTAGGCAGGTAGCCAGAAGAACCACTGGGAGATTAGGAATCTGGCCGAGAATGAATACAGCTAAGAGCACCAGGGGCAGAAAACAGGGCTGTCTGCAGGATCCAGATGGGCAGGAACTCATAGGGTTGAGGGGATGTTGGTACCTGGGTGACCAACTGTGACCCGCCTCAGGCCTCCTCCCTGTGCACACTGTACACAGGGCTTGCACAACTACAGAGCACCCCGATCAACCTCAGAGCCCCTGCTTCGGCCACGAAAAACTCTGGAAAGCAGCTGTGTCTCTCTCCGAATAACATACTCATGTTAAAAAACTCTCTACCCATCCACCCAGACTATTCCCACAAGGAAATATTATTGTATATAATAGAAAACACAACATGACAAACAAAAACCCCACCCAACCCACTGCCATCAATTCGACTCTAACTAGTAGGGACCTCACGTAGTATTTCTGAAGTTCTAAGTCTTGATGGGAACGGGATTGACTTCTATTTCTTCTGAGAAGCTAATGATGAGTTTGAACCACTGTCCTGGTGGTTAGCAGTCCAATGCTTAGACAATGGTGCTGCCCTCAGAAAAGGGGACGACGAGTGGGTATCAAATTGTTAAAATAGGATTCTTGCTAATTTAACACAGTAAATCAAGATGCTGAACTGCAAGTGTTATTTTCAACTCCTTGTTTCACTAAAAGAAAAACATACAGATGAGAAGAGTTGATGCCCACACCTCTGTGATTAATTTTAAAACAATCAAACAGACCCCTCAGACTTAGTCTGTTTTCCCAATTCTTTAGGGGTCCTTCTAGCTAAAATTAAAGTACCTATGACACAAACTATCAGCTGACTTCAACAGAGCCTACTTCTTAGTAAGCAAAATTTACTGTACCAGGTGAATTCAACTCTCTCTTCAGGTGGTTGGATTTAGAAGTCTGATAATTCATCTCAATCCACATCTTTAATTGGCCTCCTAGGAACCTTAAATCAAACCCATTGTCAGATCGTTGATTCTGCCTCCTCAAACTCATTGCCATAGAGTTGATGCTGACCCTGGAGGTGCAGTGTTTTCACCTTGGACTGTGAATTCAAAGTTGGCAGTTCAAAACCACCAGTGGCTACCAGGCAGAAAGATGTGCTTCTTGCTTCCATAAAGCATCACAGTCTCAGAAATTCACAGTGGCAGTCTCTCCAGGATCACCATGAGTTCTGGATCATGGTGTCCCTAATGACAGAGCAGGGCGACGTGCACCCGTGGGGGTCTGAGATGGGGCATGTTCATGGGAGCAGAAAGCTTCACCTCTCCCTAGAGGAGTAGCAGGTGGGTTGAACTTGAGACCAAACCAGCCCAGCACTTACCCCACCCCATGAGGCTACCAACTGCTTCTTATGTGAACCCAGTATACTATTAATCTCATATTTATTAAAGAAGAAACACAAACGGTGGCCCCAAACATGAATGGGTAATTTCCACCTGGTTTGTGATGGGCCATGATTTAATAATCTTTGTGTCCTCGGTGTCTAGCACTGACCTATAAAGCAATGGCAGGCACACTTATTGAAAGATGGGGCAAGTCACGAACTACTGACGTACGAAACCTCCTGTGCTAGACAGAGAAAGAAAACTGGGGAGTGGGTTCTGTGATGAGTGTGGCTAACAGAAAGGAATTTGCTTAGACACAATGAAGAAGCAACCATTTAGCTTCAGCCAAGCACTCCAAACAAGGCCTGGACTCATTCTCTTTATTGCTTGAGCTTTCCACTCTTGAGAAGATGCCAGAAACCTAATGACTAATTTAATTAAAATCCCAAACAACTTTGTGTCTTAAATTCACTTTTGGGTTGAATTCAGTTATAAGGCACTCTCTAGTTCTGAGAGATGACACAAGTATATTTTTGAGCCTTACTTCCCTGGGGAAGATAGCCATTAGGTCTGGTTTGAAGACCTCTGAGTTCGACATCTGCTTAGGCTGAATGTACCTCACTTACTGGAGGCACCAGTGGTGAGCAATGGAGGTCAAGGGTCAGAGGTGGGGTGTAGGGTAAGACCTGTTAATTTTAGGCTTTTAGCTTCTACCCAAAGAGAAAAGGAATTTGACCAATCATCATCTTCATTCAGAAAGAAAATACCGCTCCTCACTTGTCTGATTCAGCAGTCATGAAATATGCTCGTCGCTTTTTTCTTCTGTAATGTCCATGAATGAAGGAGGGCCCATCTCCCCATTGATATGCGTTTGCACAAAGACTGACCAAGACTACACATGCTCTTGCATTAAACTAGGAGAGTCTCTGCCGAGACTGAAACACCGAACATTAACTTGGCCAACACCATGAGGCTGTGCAATAAGACAACTCACTGTAGGATTTCCTTAGTGCTTCAAGTCACTAATTATCGCACTGAGGTTTGTTTACACCTTGTGCTTTTCCCCAGGAGCTGTATGTATAGATAATTTTGGAAATAGTGAATTTTTAGAAAGGTTCATTGCAAAGATTCAGGGAAGCTTAATGATTAAAAAAAAAAAAATACGGGCTGAGCCCCGGTGGCGTAGTGGTTGTGCGCCGGACTGCGGCCCACTGGGATGGAGGTTCAATTCTGGCTCCCAGGAGCAAAGGCTGGGCCTCCTACTCCCACCACCTGAGGGCAGTGATGCCTAAAAAATTAAAAAAAAATACTAGGGTGCTATTAAATCTAGTTCTCTTAATTGATGTAAAAAAACAAACAAACCCAAAACATACATTTCAGTGAAACAACCAGCTGTTTCTATGACTTCAAGCCACAAAGCAGCTAGAAAAGAATAATGAATGCTTTTAGTTAAATCCTCCTGTGGATAGCCATCAAACTCTTTGTAATGCTGACTTTGGAAAGGTAGATAAAATATGCCTTATGAAATATTTGTGTGGCTTTGCTAAGCTTGAAGGAATATTAATGGATCTGAATATCATGATCATGAAGTTCAAGTGGGTTTTCTCAAGCAGGACTGTTACCAAATTGGACCCACCTCTAGAAATTTCTATGTCCTCTGGGTCTAGGATAGGACTGGGCACATAGGTGGACAGTTTATTAATCGCCCATTTGATGCAGGAATACACGAGTAGAAATTCACTGAGGTTATGTTGTCTCAGTGGTGCCATCAGTGGAACAACAACAGACACCCCCCTACCCCACCCCACCCCTAAGATATCAGTGGTTTACAGGACAAGATATACCTCTTCCAGGGACATTAAGGCTTCAAGGCTATTCAAGGAGAACAAATATTTCTTTCTGTCCACCTTCCTCCCCTGTTAGACATCCATGTAAGGAGAAAATCCCAGGTTGGAGTAGAATCTCTAGCTGAGGGAGGAGACTTCACAGAGACACAAAAATGGCACCTGAAGGAAGTTTTTGACTGGGGGTATTTCTTAGAAGGGCTTATCCCAAGCTCACCTCTCCAATTTCATGAGAAGGAATTTTTTTTTTAAAGAATCACTGTTCCCTTAGAGAAAATGTAATTAAACTTAAAAAAAAAAATTACTGCTGACCAACTGGGTCTTCTTTTGCCCTACCTGGTGCTTTCTTTTGGCTGTCTCATCCTTGTTGGCCCATCTCTTGAACACTGTGTCCCTGCTTAACATTCTCCCCACCTTTCCCCTGATATCAACCCCTCTTTTCCATGGCAGCCGTACTCTCCAAAAGTCCCTGAATCTTGTCCTCCGTACAAAACTTGTGACATCATCTTGGGTGATGCAATCTGCATGGAGGGAGGGGCACATTCGTATGTTTGTAGTTGCAATGTGAGACCACACTTAATCACTATACAGCTCACTCTAGCCAGGTGGATGCCATAAACTTTAATTACATAGAAAGTATCGATATAAGTGGTGGGGAAAGTTGCTTTGAAAAGCAATTTTATCTCTTATTTTAAAGGGAGGGCATTGTTCTGAAACAGGGCAGTAGCTTTTTATACAACAGCAAATTCTTGGCCTTCAAGCTTATATTATTTTGTGTTGATCTGTTCTTTCTTAATATGTTTCCTGTTGTTATATTTGAGCAAAAGTTTTTCTTTCATATGTATAAGAGGGCATTAAATGCTGATTTGAAACATTCCATGATTTTTTCACTCAATTTTTCTACTATACTTTTGAAGTCACCTCATACTTTATGATATGTGAAAAACTATTTAAAATGTTAATAATTGGGATTTTATATGAAGAAAGTGATAAGTGATCAATGACCACAGTCCACACCAGCAATTCAGATTATCTAAATAAAACAAATGTAATTCAAAGCCATTAAACTGAGTAAAATCATCCTTTATGATTCTCTTCCAGATGCATAAAACACTAGACTTTTATGAGTTTTGTGCAAAGGTATATTGATTCCATTTTCCAGCCCCAGACTATGTCAATTCTCATTCTCATTTAGATTGATCTAAAATTCCAATTATCACCCAAGTGACTTTTTGTCAGTCCACATATAGCTGATGGGATCTGCATGTTTCAAACTAGGTAATAATTCATTACAAAAAAACTCTGAGGTTTCACAAGAAGGCATTTATCTGAAATAAATGGGCCAGCTTAAAAAACAACAACAATGAAAAACACCCATTGTATTCATATGCACAAAGTGGTTGACTGGTATAATAAAAGTTGGGGAGCATATGACTGATTTGTACCAGGCAAAATTGTCTCCACCGATGATTCATTACCCAGAAATATTCTGTGTTTAGAGAAAGTCCATAGGTTGCCAATACTGTTATTCCTCAGATGCTGCTGGACACCTCCCCCCCTCCCCCCGCCACACACACACACACACACACACACACACACACACACACACCTGCCAACCTGCATCTTCAAAGGTAGGAGGTGGCACAGTTGGGTCATCCATGAGGGAGAGAGAAGAGGAGGATGGGAAATTCTTTCCACTCAACCTAGAGTTAGGACTCCTTTCTCTAGCCAGACTAATCTAGCTAGTTCTCTCTTGAGGACACCCAAGGATAGCTCTTCTTTTTATTCCCTACATTAAGCTTGGGCACTGGTTTCAGATAATCTAAAAATGCAAACATAGTGCCAGAGGAAGCTTTTCTAACTCACACAGGGTGTGAATGAGAAAAGAAGTTAAGAGGTTGGGGGAGATATTTTAACCCCGTTCTCTATTGCCATCGAGTAGATTCTGACGCACAGTGACTCTACAGGACAGAGTAGAACTGCCCAGTAGGGTTTCCAAAGCTGAAGCAAACTGCCACAGTGGAGCTCCTGAGGAGTGGAGGAGGAGTAGCTGGGTTTGAACTGACGACCTTTCAGTTAGCAGTCAAGTGCCTTCCTGACAGCACCAGCTTCCCTGATGCTACAGAAATCTTTATGAGGCTTGCCCTTCATTTAGGTTTCAGTAATACCTTTTGGCTTCATTGCCCTTGATCAAGCCCACCAGGCATGCGACCCCACCTCAATTTTAGATCACTTGCTGCTCCCTTGTTGCTGTGTTTGTTGACGCCCTTCTTCCATGCCCCACCTCCCTCTCTCCTGTGTCCCCCTGGAATAATTGGGCCCTTTGTTTTCTCCTCTGGACTGTTTGCCTGGCCTATTTTATCTAGACAGACATGCAGAGACAATAATAAGCACAGAAACCAGGCAAAGCAAAAACAAACAAAACAATAACACAAAAACAAGGACAAAAAAAGAAAAGCCTATAAATAGCTAAATGTCCATTTGTTGACCTTTAAGAATGTTTTCTAGTCAAAGGAACCCTAATGAAGACTGAGCATGATAGTGGGACAAGAGGAAAGTAAAAGGAAATAGAGGAAAGAACTAGGAAGCAAAGGATACTTGTAGAGATCTAAACACAGGGATGTACATATGTAAATATATTTACATATAAAAATAGGGAGGTAAATCTATGTACATATATTTATATGTTAAATATCAAGGTAGCAGACAGACATTGGGCCTCTACTCAAGCACTCCCTCAATGGAAAAACCCTTTGTTTTAATAACCTGGCATTCTATGAAGCTCACCTTCCCTGACATGATCACAGAAGACAAAATGGGTTCATAAGCAACTGTGGTGAAGAAAACTGATGGTGCCCGGCTATCAAAAGATATTGCATCTGGGCTCTTACAGGCTTGAAGATAAACAAGAGGCCAGCTAGCTGAGAAGAAACAAAACCCACATGGAAGAAGTACACCAGCCTGTGTGATCATGAGGTATACATGGGATCAGGTATCAGGCATCAAAGAGCCACAATAAAACATCATATCAATGTGAATGAGGGGAAGTACAGAGTGAAGTCTCTGAACCCTTCTACAGACAACTGGGCATCCCCTGTCAGAAGGGCCACAAGAAAGAGAGGAGCCAGTCAGGCTTCACTATAGCACCAAGGAAACATACAACTTTCCTCTAGCCCGTTAATGCTCCCCCTCCACCCTTCCACACTATCATGACTCCAATTCTACCTTACAAATCAGGCTAGACTAGAGCATGTACACAGGTATATATATAAGAGGTGGAAACACAGGGAATCCAGGACAGATAAATCTCTTAGGACCAATAATGAGAGTAGTGAAACCAGGAGGGGGAAGGGGAAGTTGGGGGGAGAAATGGAGGAAGCAAACAGAATGATCTACATTTAAACCCTTCCTTGGGGGATGGAAAACAGAAAAGTGGATGAAGGGAGAGATCTGTCAATGGAATATATGAATATATATATATATATATATATATATATAAATTATCAAGGTTCGTGAGGGAGGGAGGGTGGGGTAGGGAGGGGGAAATGAGGAGCTGATATTAAGTGTTCAAGTAGCAAGAAAATGTTTTCAAAATGATGATGGAAACACATGTACAAATATGCTTGACAAAATGGATGTATGGATTTTGATAAGAGCTCTAAGAGCCCCCAGTAAAGTGATTGGGGAGGAAAAAAAAGGAAGAGGCCTGTATGATGGCTCAAGAATGTGGTGCATTTATGCAGCAACAGAGGCATGACGAGACCAGATCTACTCAGCAGGTGACAGTGTAGGGAAAACAGAACAAAACAAACATAAAGAGCATCAATGGTGAGTCCCATATGTTAGTCACAAAAGCAATAGAGAGATCACATCATAGAAACTATGGGAAACAAGATCTTGTGGTGCAAATGGGTTTGAGGGCTATGCAGGAGCAGGAACTATCTTTTTTGTCCTGTTCATGATCTGGCTTTCACATTCCTACTCCCCAAACCTGTGTCCGTAAAAAATTGCAGCCATGCAATTTCCTATGGTGTCCAGGGTAAACTGACTTGAGAGAGAGAGTGAGATGAGGATCTGACAGTAGAGGTGATAAAGGAATTTCCTATCACCTATCTCTCTGGGGCTTTCGGTTAGGAATATGCTTCTGGTATCCTTCCTAAATCCCAAAGACATCCAAAGAGTGTGTGCATTGTTTTGGGCCTGTGCCATGCTGCTAACCGAGCATTCTCCTTGAACAGTATCATGAGCTAAATAAACTCTCACAGCTGACTTGGGTACACCACCATTATTCCCACAGAAAGCCGAATTCCAAACTGAATGATGATGAGAATTTTTTAAAAAAGACTTTAAAAATTAGGGACTTTAAGGTCAGATTCTTTCACTAGGTCAAAGAACAATGAGACCCAGGGCTGCTAGTTGAGAGACTGTAGATTTGAACTCACCCAGGGGCTCTGGGAGAAAGACTAGGCATTCTGCTTCTGTAGATCATAGATCTATGGGGCAAGCCTACTCTGAAACACAGGGAGTTATCATGAATCAGGACATATCAAGGGGCAGTATAGGCATAATATTTGATATACTCCAAAAATCCAACCAAAATCTGTTATTTTGAATCTATACTGACTATAGCAAATTTTTCCATTTGTTTCTAAGACTAAATCTTTACAGAGGCAGGCTGTTCCCTCCTCCTCCCTTGGAGTGATCAGTGGGTTTGAACCACCAACCTTTTGATTAGCTGCCAGAAGGTTGACTACTGTGCTACCAGGGTCCTGACTGGGGCCTAGGAGAGAGACAAAGTTCAAAAAGATTCTAATGTGCAGATTCTTTCCAGGTGGTGTGTATGCCTGAGCCGACCTGGGAACTTTCTCCAGATCTGAGACAGTTCCACTGAAGATGGACCGTGTACATGAAGAATGTATCTCACCAAACTTTTTCATACCTATAAAAATTGCTTAGCTATATCTGGGAAAATATTCAAACCCATTCACTTATTTTCAAACACATTCCCCCTGCTTTTAGGGTCACTGAGTCAGAAAAGAACAAACAGAACTGTCTTGGAGGAAGCGAAGCATAGCATAGCATAGCATAGCATTGCTCCTTAAAAGCAAGTATGGGGAGAGACTTTGCCCCCTTACTTTGGTTGTGCCATCAGGTGACACCAGCCTGTGGAGAAGGCTATCAGGCTTGGTCAAGTAGAAGGGTCATGACAAAGAGGAAGGCCCTCGACAAGAAGGATGGACCCAGTGGCTGCAGCCGTGACTCAAACACAGTGATCGTGAGGGCGGCCCAGGACCTGGAAGCGTCTCCTTCTGCCGTGCTGGGGGTCACGATGAGCCACAACGGCCTTGCTGGTACCGCCCCACCCCTCACCTCAGTGAGAATGGGCTTGTGAGATTTTTCAATGTGTGGATTATAAATTCAAGATTCGGTCAATGAAAATATCACAGAAGCAAGATCCTATTGAATTTAGCCTAGGTTCCCAATCCTCCTCACTGGCATGGCCTCTGTATCAATACCACTGTGTTGACAGAGGTTACTGCCCCTGTTTTGGCCACAGTGGGACAGAGGGTCAGATTTATCCGGCAAAAAACTGAGTTTTAAGACAAATGCTAAAATGTGGCCAAAGGAACAATGTGACTGATGCTACGTATATGCTATGTATAAATATGTATATATATATGCCTTTGTGTATTATAATCATCATGTACATTTTCAAAGTAGAGGGTTGACATTGCCATTTAACAAGAGCTCCACCCAAAATTAATCTTGCTCTGCCTATGTGTGTCCATATGTTCGTGTGTGTGTGTGTGTGTGTGTGTGCACTGTCCCATTGTGTATAAAAGCTGATTGCAAAGGAAAAAAACCTACAACAGTTCTGGGATGAGACATCAGGAGGTTTGTCTGGGTCACCAGCGAGGGGGTGAGCTTCCTAGGCTGCACAGACCTACTACACACGTACCTTTGCAGGTTACCATCTGTTCTTCCCAGCAAGTCCTTGGGAAGGGCTCAGATACCTTGATGTAAAATGGAAAGCAAAGGCAGACAACTTAAAAAAGGAGAGTTCTAGTCTTCTCTTTTGCTTATTAGAATTGTTCCCCTTTCATGCTTGGTGGGTAGGGCCATCATCTCAGCATATTCTACTTTTTTGAAATGGTCCTTTTCATTGGATAATGTCATTGACTGTAATAATTGCCACACTTGCTCATTGCCTGTCCCCTTTAAGTGACATGATTAGGGCTGGTGTCACTCAATGTAGTAACTCTTGGTATTGCATCCCTCCCCTACCATGGGTAGAGCTGGTCATTGAACCCCAACCCCTGGCGTGCAGAGTATCCTGCCCACCCCACCCTCGCCACAGCTCCATCCCACCTGGCTCTGGCAATGGCAGTCACTGCAGCCCAGTCTCCCACACTCTGACTGTTAGATGTGGGTAGTGGTCTGGGGTTCCAGCGAGGATGATGTGTGACCCTATCCTGGTAGATAGGTGTCACTCACCCTAGTGAAGTCCCTTTCTAAGGAACCCACTTCCCTGTGGTTCCAGGGTCTGGGGTCATTTTGGCATCACCCCCTTTAACAGTGGACGTGATCTGATACTCCCCCCTTTCCACCTGCCCCACCACATTCTACTACCACCTTCTTACTGTAAAAGGAACTCTGGGGACACCGTGACTAAGTGCTCAGACACTCACTAAATGTCAGCAGGTGGAAGGCAAGAGTCTCCTTAGGAGCAAGATGGGACAGTCTCCTTCCTTCGCGATTATTTCCGGCCCTCAGGGAATTCTACTTTGTCCTGCAGGGTCGCTGTGAGTTGGAATCCACTCAATGGCAATGGGTTTTATTTCCTTTTCCCTTCACTATGTAAGTCCCACAGGAGCAAGAGACTATTTTGTGCATTGCTGGATCCTCACAATGCAGAACTGTTCATGCACAGGGTGGGCTCTTAATTAACATTTGTTGCCATTGATTAAATTGTGCGTTTGTCAGGGCCCAGCAGCTCAGGATAGAAACAGCTTCTAGCAGACCTGGTTCACTGAGAAAGAATTTGCACTTGCACCCAGTTATCCACCTCACACAACAGCACTCTTCACGGAAAGCATGACAACAAAAGCACTTCCGCCTTTTGGAAGAATAGTAACAAAACAGCGCCAGGCTGCCGGAGTCCCTGAGTGGTGGAAGGGTAGAGTGCTCAGCTGATCACTGAAAGGGGGGAGGTCCGAGTTCACCCAGAGGTGTTTGGAAGAAAGGTTTGGTGGTCATCTTCTGAAAAGGCAGCCACCGAGAACTCTATGGAACGGGTTCTGCTCTGCCCCCAGGGTGCCATGAGTCCGAGCCAATGCCTCGGCCACTGGTTTGTTTGTGTGAAAGTATCTGCAGACATCCTTGGGCAGTATCCACAAGAACACGGTTAGCTGCTCTCTGGGAGATGGGAGCTTTGAGGCCATGCAGAGGTGCTTTGTGGAAAACCCACAGTAATGTGCTCCAAAAAAGTAACCATTGGAAGCCTTGCAGGGCAGAGTTCTCTTCTGAGACACACGAGGTGGCCTTCCACACATGCCAGCTGACTGGATGAAAAGGGGTTCTACATATTAGACATCTTCCTTGCTGATGTTTAATCTTTCCTGCCTTTGCCTCTTCCTCCATTTCCTTCTCCAGCCTCCCTGCCTTGTGTCTTTTCAGTTCTGGTTTTAAAGTTCCTCTGGTTCCTTGAGGCTTTCTCCCCCCTTTCCCCACCTCCCGCGCCCCCACAATCATAACCCCAGTGCTGCTGCCCACTCTGGATTGGACCAGATCATGTACATAGGTTGAGACAAAAGATAAAGCTCACGACACATGGGATCCAGGGACAGGAATGGGAATAGTGATACCAAAAGGGTAGGGGCAAGGGGTCGGGGAAAGGAGGGGCGTAAGGGGGAAATAATTGCAATCAATGGCACATAATCACACCCCCCCCTCCAGGGGGAAGAACAACAAAACCAGAGGGGAAGGGGTACAGCAGTTGGTGTGAGATATGAAAATAATAGCAATTTATAATCTTTCTAGGGGTCATGAGGGAGAGTGTGGGGGTAAGGAGGAAAGAAAAGAGATTGATCCCCAGGGTTCAATTGAAAGTAAGTGTCTAAAAAAGAATGATATGTACAAATATGTATGATAAAATTGATGTATATAAATTGTAACAAGAGTTGTAAGAGCCCCTAATAAAATGATCTATAAAAAAAAAATTGATTGCCTGTCTCCTTCGGTTTGTACACCTGTATCATTTTTACAATATCCAACTCACTTTCTGATTAAAAACCATGATTTTATTTACAATTAAAATGACCTTCCAGGCACATTTCTGAGCTGGGGTGGCGTCACTTCCAGGATGTCCACCCACATTCACTCTGAACCAGTGAGGTCCAATCACTCTGCGATTCCTATGAAGGGGCAGGTTCTGGGAAAACAGTGAGGGTAAATCATTTCTATTTCTCTTTTTAAACTGTGGCTAAAAAAAAGTAAGACATAAACCTCTCTGTGAGATGACCTCTTAGGAATGTCTTTTCCATCAGGAGTGTATAGGTCAGAGGATCCCATCAGAAAAGGCATGCACTCGTCCCTCGTTCTCCACACTCACTGCTACTCAGGTGACGCTGCCTCACAGGGACCCAAGCGCACAGGCTAGAGCTGTCCTGATGGCGTCCCCACACTCTGAATCTTCACACAGTCAGAAAGCCTTATTTTTCCACTCCGGAGTGGTTAGTGGTTTACAATTGCTGACCTGTGGTTCTCAGACCAACTGGTAAGCCATTGCAACACCAAGGCTCCTCACCTATCTTTTTAGCTTTTTTGTTTGTTTGTTTGTTTGTTTGTTTGGGTATCACTGCCCGCTGGTTGGAGTAGGAGACCCAGACTTGCTTCTGGAGAGCTGCTGCTGGATTTGAACCACCAACCCAGTGGGCCACAGTCCCGCACACAATCACTGCGCCACCAAGGCTCAGCCCTTAGCTCTTATTAAGTTGAAATTTTAATTCACTTATTTCTCATAATTGCCACAATATTTTATAACAACCTTGATATTACTCTTGAACTATATCACACTAAAACTTTCTTCCAAAATGGTTGCAAGCAATAATGAAAATAACTTGTTGGGGGGGGGGGTTTGTTAAGGGAAAGGATACACAGAGACCCATCTCAATACGGAACTGGTCATGACCTTGAAGTAAAAAAATGTTGGCGTCAGAATTGGAACAGAGCCAAGCTGTGAAACCCTGTCCAGAAGCTCAAAGTGCAAGCGAATTTTTACTGATGCTTTGTATTCACTGGCAAATGCAATTGATAAGGCATTTTGTAGAGTTTCGTTCACTCTGAAGAAAGTTATGTATGTAATGTGTCTGAAGCATTGGTGCATTTGCATTACAGTACTGGCAAGGAAGTCTGGGAGTGCCACGGTTTCCAGAGAGTCCTCCAAGTGGTACAGCCTGAAGCTCCTGAGAAGAAAGGGTGGAGAGACTGTGTCGTGTGCTTTGGACGTGTTACCAGGAGAGGAGAAGGACAACAGGGCTGAAAAAGTAGAAGGGGATCGGTGCACACGAGGGAGACCTTCAATGTGATGGACCAACAAGGTGACTGTGTCAGTGAACTCAGAGATAACTGCTGCACGAGGCACAGAACCTGGCTGCGCTTCCTTCTGGCTAACACGGGGCCCTGCTGTACTGGGCCTGCATTTGATACATAATAGCAGTGTTTGATACTTAATAGCATCTTTTGATAGATATGCCTTCTTCCTTAGTTTGTTTATGATCCATATCTTTTTTTTTTTTTTTTCCTCTGTTGTTTGCTTTGTAAATTTTTTTTTTTATATATATATTTTTTTAATTCATTTTATTGGGGACTCATACAGCACTCATCATATTGTATACATACATACATACATACATATGTTGTGTCAGTAGTTACATCTTTTCTGGGATGGGGTGATCCATATCTTAATGAAAATTGGATTTCAGTTTATATCCGAGCAAAGATTAAATGTCGGGCTTCACATTTCAGTACCATGAGAACCAGATAGCATCAAGGGGCATGCGCAGCCGACGCACGGGGCAGCTAATAAAAGAGTCAGAAGCACACCTCTCCCCAGAGGCGCCTCCTAAGAAAGGCCAGGCTACCGACTTCAGGGAAACCCGCCACTGAGAGCTCTGCAGCACACTTTCCTCCGACATACCTGGGCGCACCATGTGTCAAGGGACTGTTTATCGTCTTCCAACACATCACACATGTTGGGACGAAACTCACTTTTGGTAAGTTAAGGCTTCACAAAATATTCAATGTGCACATGTCCCTATCCATTCACTCGACCTCAAACAATGAGGGGTTTGGGCTTCTGGCTTCTCGAGCGGTTGAAAATATGCATGTGATTTACTGTTGATCCTTAACATCATGGATTTGAACCATGGGTCCAGATAAAAGCTAACTTTTCTCAGTACTGCTACTGCACTGAGCTCAAGTGCAGCCGGTTCCCCCCGCTGAAAGGCACACCAGACGAATCAACGCCACCAGTTACTGGAGAGACAACTTGTTCATTGAAGGGGAATTGATGCCACACTTGCTCACTCCAAAAGCAGGAAGCTAAAAAAAAACTGCAAAGAATTGCCCTCCCCTTCCATTCCCTCTCTGCAGCTCAAACCCCTTTGGGTCAACTGTATATACGTAATCTGTTTCACTGATGATCAAATGAAGGGAGTTTTCCTTGGATTCATGAAATTCTTGACTGTCAATATCTAACTCACAGGGTTATGGTGAGGAGCAGATGTTTTTCAGGAGTTCCTAGTCCTAAATAAACAGGAAATACATACAAAATATTACTGTTTTCTAAAGTAATAATGCTTCTACGTCAAACATCCAGTCTCATTCACAAATCGTGTGCAACCCCCAGCCCCCCCCTCAGCAATTGGTCTATCCTAAGCAGTGGACAGCGAACTACAAGGTCAGTGGTACAAACCCACAAGCAGCAAGCTGGGAGAAAGAGGAGGCTATTTGCGGCCATGCAGACTTTCACCCTGGGAAACTCTGCGTGGGGTTGCCGTGAGTTAGAATTGACTTGATGGCAGCAGGCCTGCTTTTGGGTTGAGCATTTACTAAGGATTCTCAGGTCATCTGCGTAGAACAAACAATTTTGCAGACATCATCTTGTCGAATATACATCTAGCCATCCAGGTTTCAAGCTTCGCTGCTTCTCCCCAAAGTCTCACCTGTACAGCAGAATCAAAGAGGAGAGACTTCTCTCAGCTTAGATTAAAAATTAAAAAGCACCTTCAAGCATTTTTGTCTCAGGCAAAGAAGTGTAAGGGATTTTACTTCCAATCGTTTATGCACTCCTTCGATTTTCTTTCCTTAACTTCTCTTCTTGTTCAAGGCTATCTTTAATAACACAAGGTGAGAACAAAGAATAATATGAACAATGGGAATTGATTCACGTTGATTCCTCCTCCCTGATGCCTGGTAACTAGAATTGCTCTGACTCTCCCAAATATTTTAGTATGATGATGACACATAGAGGAATAAGGATAAATAGAACAGCAGTGAAATTACTATAGAAAACTATGTTTAAAGGAAAAGAAGGGATCAAGCTAAACTTCTCATACGTCTCTTGATTTCTTGAAGCCTTCTTTAAATTCTAGGAAGGCAAGTGAAACACTTGATTGCTAAACAAATAAGGACAAAAACAAAATGCATGCATCACAATGCTGGATCATAGCTTGATTGATAAAAAGAAGGCTAAGCGTGGTGTTAGGAGCTTATGTTTCTAACATTGATTTAACCTTCACTAAATCTCCTCCCCTCATTGTAAAGTGCAGTAGCAGGCACTAAAGAAAAACACTAAACATGATGTTGCCATTCAATAGTATTAACTTCAGCAAGTCCTTCAGTCTCTCTAAATGGATGCTTTCTCACCTGCATGTTGGGGATAAAATCATCCTTTATAGGCTCAGATTGAGTTTTAATGAGCTAATTCATTTAAGAGGCTTATAACCATGTGGGACAGAAGGTGAATGTTTATCAAGGGTAATTGCTGGAGGTAGCTTTGTGCTGATGTATGTTCTGTAGTACTTTACCAAAACGGACTCAGTGACCTTGTGTAGGATTTATGAGTATGTATATTTTTGCAAGGAAAGACTGTCTTGTCATTCTCCAAGGCCTCAAACTGCTGACCTCACAGTTAGCAGGACAATATGCCATCCACTTCTCCATATCTGGAGACCCTTTAATAATTTGAGGCATATTAATAGTGTATTAAGGGTTGCTAAACACATGGCTGACAGTTCAAAACTCCTAGTCACTTCATAAGAGAAAGATGAAGTCATCTGCTCCTACAAAGATTCACAGTTTCAGAAACTCTGATTTGAAGTTGACTCCATGGCAATGGATTTGTTTTGTGGGTGATAATTTAAAGCATTTTTTCTAAGAAAGACACTGTGGTTAGAAGGTACAAGCGCTAGTGTAGGACACTTGGATTCCAGTCCTAGTTCTTGTGTGATTTATGTGAATTGGATCAGCTACCCATCTAATCTGGGTTCCTGTTCCATATTTAATGTAACTAGATCAGACTTTCTGTTTTTTATACACATGTAAGGCCATAGCCTGGTGGTAGTCAGTGTGCTTTTATGTCTTACTGCTCCTCATGCCTCCAATGCTGCTGATGCAGGTTCGAGTCATATTTGCAGTTCCTGATACCCTGTGAAAATGGACGCTGCTTCACAAGGAGCAGCTCAGCGCTACTGCTCCAGAAATGCTCTGTGGTGCATAGCAGAGGGTCTGCATTTGATCACAGGAAGCTTACCAAAATGCGCTCCCAGCTTGCTGTATACTCCAGAGCTGGGGAGAGTGACACAAATAACATAATGTGATTGCCTCAAGCAACACAAACAGGTCAAAAGCCAAGTCATGTTGGATTCTGAAATCTCGAGTAGGTATCACTTTTCATAAATCAATGGTAGAAATGCATATTTCAAACACAATGATGATGCATGGACAAGACCCACACAGTATATGAAAGTCATATGGGAGAGGATGTCTTGGGGGTTGGGGGTTGGCGTCAAAAGTAGGAAGAAGAACTGAAATCCACAGGGAGGCCAATCACAGAGAGGGATAAGAAGCAGAAGGTCAGAAACATCCGGCTGCAGCATCCTGCTTCTTGATTATCCATCAATGAAGTAATGTCTGCACTGGATCCTCTTTTCTCAGTCCATGATACTTCTCGTTAACCCAATTCACTTTTGTTCTAGTAGTGGCCCTACCTTCATCCAACCATTCAAAGCTCTCAGCAACCTGGCCCATTATCTACTTGACTGTGTCTTCTGGAACTGCCCAAATGCTTCCATATTTGCATTCTCCCTGGGGTTTTCCACTCATTGCCAGAGGCGTCTACAGCAAACCCTGCAGCTTCTGAGAGCCACGGTGTCCTCTCTCCTTGACGTTCTTATTGTGGCGTGCTGTTGAGTTGGCGCGTAGTCCTAGGGACTCTGCACAACAGAAACGAACACTGCCTGCCCCTGGTCCCGTGCTGTCCTCATAATCATTACTATGTTGTAGACATTGCCGCAGACACAGTGTTAGTGCTTACCACGTTGTAGTTTGAATATCTTCCAACTTGAGGGACTCATCTTCCAGAACTCTATCTAACAATGTTCCCCTGCTATTCATAAGATCACCTCAGTGGCTAATATTTCAGAAGAGGACACCCTCTTTCTTCTTCTGAGTCTGTCAGTCTGGGAGCTCCACTGACACCTGCTCACCATGGGTGACCCTGCTGATCTTTGAAATGCTAGAGGCATAGATAGCTTTCAGCACCACAACCAAAACTGACTGACAAGTGACAGGTCTTTTTTATTTGGAGCTAAGTAACACCTGCTCTCCCTGCTTCCACCACAGGATAAAGTCTGGGGATGAATCTGAACTTTCTTTCTAAGCCACATGTGGCATGGAGGAAGCACAATTTATGGGGAAGAGCATTGACTTGAAGGTCAGACAGACTTGAGGTAATATGTAACCTCTACCACTTAGTAGCACTGTGAGCTAAAGCAAGCCCTTTAAGCTTCCAAACCAAAAAATCAAACTCACTGCCATTTGAGTCAATACTAACCCTATCTGGCAAGATACAACTGCCTCGATGGGGTTCCTAGGCTATAATCTTTTATAGGAATAGGGAGACTCATCTTTTCCAAAAGTGGTTGGTTAGTGGCCTGATGTGCAACCACTCTGACACCTCGATGTAAGTAAGCCCAGAGAGCTTGATTTCTTCTTGTAAGAAAAGTTGGGCCTACCTCATTAGTTTAGATAACAAAGGAAAAGGAGGGTGCTAGCCCATTTACCCTGAACCCTAGTCCCAGACACACCCTTTCAGCCTCAAATGGGCAATGGAATCAGGAATAGTCTTGTTTATTAATGCATTCCTACCTTTCCTTACCAGGAGAGGAACAATACCTCACCACAGAGTTCTGCAGCATTTGGGTACCTATTTAGTTTAGAGAAACCCTGAAGTTTCAATGTCTAAGATAAATGGGTCAAGTTCTAACCTCCCTCCATCAGTAAGCAATTGCTGTGGAGTCAAGTCCTGAGTCAAGATGACTGACCTCCTGGCTTGAGAAGAGCTGCCTCCATTGGGTTTTTGGAAGTTGATTGTTTGCTTTTCGTCTGGAATGTCACTGGGTAGACACAAACCTCCAACTGCTTGGCTAACAGCTGAGCACATTAACCGTGTACAGCACCCAGAGTATGGCTTTAATACCCCGCCTCCCCCCCCCCCCCCCCCAGCACACACAAGGGTTCCGAGACTAATGAACAGACGCTACCCTTTCTTACCTCCAAAGTCACAGCTTCAAGGTATGTGATCTTGAGGGAATGCTAGCAGGGCCCTGGAGGCCTCTGTTTCATTTGCTGGTGAGCCTCACCAAGGGCATCTAAACAGATGCCACACTGGGGCTGGGGCTCTCAGGCTGCCTGTCCTTTGCATCAGGAGGGAGGGAAAAGGGACAAAGGTGGGCCTAAATCTCAGCTGGCCTCTGGGGCACCCAGAAAGGGAATCCTGAAATAAGCAAGGCAGGTGGCCATGGCAGAGCTTGGGTAGAAAAATGCCTGTGAGTCAAAATTTTACTCTGTTTACAGCAGATTTTATTAAAGTGAGACACGATTTAGTTTCCAACCTTTGCAAATGAATCTGCATCTCCACAGTGTAGTCAGTCTCTGTTTACTCACAAATCTGGTGCTGGAAACCAACACACACAGAATGAAATACACATTCATTCATTTCCCTCCAAAGAGAAACTCTAAAATTAGGGTAGGATGGGGGGGAAACAAACCCCAAATCCAGCATGATTTTATTAGTGTCAACAAAAATGCAAACACTACCAAACATATGACTTCTCCATCTGAAGGCGTTTCTCCCCAACTTCCACCAAAGGCACAAAGGACAGCACTTGAGAGCCAATAAATAGGACAGTCTACCCGGCAGTGACGTTCCACATGAGGGTCTTCGACATTTTCTCTTTGGCTGCACAAAACTGGAACCGATGCCATGTCTTTAGGTGCTACATACAATAGAATTCTGCCAAGTTTCTCGCCGGGAAGTGTAAATTATTCATGAAGAAACGAGAATGTACTGGATTATAACACAACATTATTTATATGTATCTGTATAGATGAAGAGGTGCAGTAGTTCCTCTAAGTGCTCACATGGTCTCTCTCTCTCTCTCTCCACACACACACACACACACACACACACACACGCACACACATGTGCGTGCACGTGCATACACACACACACACACACTTTCACTCACTCATATTTCTCTCCACAAAATATTTTAAGTGGCAATTTGACCTCCTTTAAAGGAATCAGCTCCCAGAACCCATTTCTGAAAAGAAACCTCCTCTGTGGTTAAATGACAAGCAAAATAAGTTGCAAAGGACTACAGAGCATTAGTGGTTGAAAGGTGAGGTCAAATTGCCTCAGTGCAGACTTCTGTTTATAAGGCTGGATGCTGACAGTTTCTGGAATACTACAATTCTTAGCTTTCTGAGTGACCTGTTCTCAGACACCAGCAGAAAGTGAGAGAGGAGTGTTCCACAGTTTGATCATCCATACATAGGGCCAACTATTTTGCTGTGTATTCCATGCGACAGACCTGACCGGAGTATATTTGTTCTCACAAAGGGGCCTGGCAGAGCTGGGGTTCTTCTTGTGAAACAAACAGGCATCCGGATGGTTTAAGTGGTGAGCTGCAGGGATTTTTGAAGGTCTCTACATTTGTCTGGATATCGAAAAGTCAGAAGGTATTGAATAATGGATATTAAGTGAAGAAGTAAAAACTCTATGGATTCCTTGCCTGGTAAACGTTTACTTCTATATCCAAAATCCTATAGACAAGTAGCTTGGCACATCTTTAGGTGTGAGAATGAACTGAAAGGTGATGCTTTAAAACTTTCTCCCCTTCTTTAAGAATTGATAAGGGGCTATGAGGGCTCAGTCATATAAGTCACTTGGCTGTTAACCGCAAAGGCAACTGGTTGAAAGCAACCAGCCACTCCCTTTCATAAAAATGCTAGTCTTGCAGGCCTTATTGGGAAGTTCAACTCTGTTCAATAGGGTTGCTAGATGTGAGAATTAATTCAATTGCAGAGTTTTTTTAAATTTCTGGTCATAATTTTTATCAGCCCAGAAAAAAGTAAAATATGTGAGTATGCTTACATGAAATTAGTATATTTTTCTGCTAAGATGCTTTTAAAAAGTTAATCATCACATGCTGTACACTCAAAATTGGGATCACACTTAGCTAGAATATGGAGTTTCTGATATAGAAAGTATTTGAATAAATAGAAGGTTGCTACTTTGATGTGTGCATTGTTAACTGACTTAAACTCTTCCTGAGGTCGAAGGGAAGCGGGTTGCGATCCCACTGGCTCCAATCCACAGCAGTTGTGTGTGCAGGGCAGGACTGTTCCATATAACATTCCAGGAAGTGACCTTCAGGAACAGATGTCAGGTCTTTTTCCTCAGGGGTCTTTGAGTGGGTTCCACCTGCCAATCTTTGGTTTAGTAGTTGGTAGCTTAACCCTTAATGTAACCAAGACTTCTTCCAAAGACCAGTCCTTTGTTAAATGGACTTAATTTGTTAAGGAAAAGTTCAGGAGCTATGAATGTAGTTGGTTTTCATAAATCTCGAAGGCACTTGTTGGCATGGTTCTATAAATGCATTCCAACACCCCTAAGAGGAAGGAGTGCCCTCAGCATAAGTTCATCAACCAGAAGGAAAACCAACAGCCGAATGGCCAGGCACCCTCACCATCTACAGAGCACCGACCAAGCGGCCATGGGCAGCATGCACCCTTTCTAAATCTAAAGGCATGAGAGGACTCTTGTGTCCCGGAGGCTCTGCCGGGTAAGGCAGGGGGACACTTCTTGGGAAGGGGAAGCATTTGACCAGTGAGAACACCTGCAACTGTCCGTGCAGGGAGCTCAGGCCTTAGGGAGGCCATTCGATCAGTTCCAATGCAGTGGCACTGGAGAGTGGGGTAGAACGAAGTGCCCCGTGGATCTGCAAGACCACAGCTCTTCAGGGGAGCAGAAAGTCCTGTCTTTCTCTTTCAGAGAGGCTAGTCATTTGGAACTGCTGAACCTCGGGTGAGCAGCCCCAGCCCCAGCTACTGCCCCACTGAGCTCTCCCTCTGGCTAACCATGCTGGTGGCATCTCTTTTTCTGCCCTGTGACATTCTTTTGGGAAGCTTGCACCATCGTAGAAGGTCATGCTTATGCTTCTCTTGGGCTTAAAATAATTATCCCCAGGTCCTGGGCAAAGGCAAGACTACTGGTCAGCCATTTGCCAGCTGCATGGTGCCAGTTTACTCTTGTTCAAAGTGGGTAACGGCTCCCCCACACTCTCTTTTCTCGAACCCTTCTGCCCCCTCTGTCTAGAGTTCGCTCTCTCTCCCTGTCCTGATCTAAAACTTCAGCACCACACAAGGGCCCAAACCTTTCATTCCATATTTAAGTTTATTCCCAAGCTGAGGCAAAACTAGTTTCATGCTCCCACTCATAAATGAACACTTGGGTCAATTGAATGATCAGTTCTTCTCCAGCTACACTTCACACTCCCACCTTTGCACATTCACATTCTCTATGGTGATGGTGCATTTAGGGATGTACAGGTAAAAACCCTTTGTAGAACTCAGAGGACAGGAAAAGTGCATATAGCTGGGGTTTGCAGCAGAGACTGAGAGCATAATGCTATATTTTAATTGGACTCTTAAAGATATTAAGAAGTCCTTGTGACATAGTAGTTATAAGTTGTGCTGCCAACTGTATGGTCAACAGCTTGAAACTACCAGCCGAAAGGTGAGAAATTCAGGCTTTTACTCTTGTAAAGAGTTACAGGGGAAGTTGTCTCCTCTCCAAGTGGGTTGCTGCTGTTGGCATAGACTCGATGGCAGTGAGGTTGTTTTTATTTAATTTTTAAGGTGGATATTAAGTACATTTAATATTCTCTGTATATAAAAGAAGACACTTTTATCTAAAAATAGGTATTCTCTCTCATATAATGGATAAGATAATGTATGATATAACATGTGATGTATTATGTGAGAGAGACTACTCAGAGCAGTGCTTCCACATGTAATGCAAATAATAGTAGTAATTATTTTAAATAAAATTATATCGACAACATATCCTAAGTTTTACACTCACTTGTCCCTCTACCCTTCATGACTAAATTTCTTCAACATATAGGCATTACACGTTCTGGTCTTCAACGGACCCATATCACCTGATTTATACATTGCCTACACTATCTCCCCAATTTCCTCTGTTCCCAAGCTACTTGAGAGGTGATTGACAAAAGCTGGGAGGAAGGCCTCTGAGTATGAACTGGCTTCACGAGGAGTTCTTTCTTGGAGTTCTCACCTTACATCTATGGACCGTATTCGCAGTCACAAGATCAAGAGTTCTTGGTTGTCACCGCACATAGAACTGAGCGGCCCAACGACCGGCCCACCCTCAGGGGGACGACTCTGTACATAGTCCGAAGCTGTGCTCACACTCAGTTTTCCTCCCTAGCGCAGGGCGTGGCTTTGCTCGGGTTGTCCTGACAACACTCCTTCGTGTGTCCTGCTGGCAAGAGCGTTCGTTGCGATAGAATCGCACACCAAAGACAGTTTTATTTGTTGAGGAAATGACGTGTCTCTTCAAATACAAGTCGCCAATAAGCCCACGCACCAGCTTTCTGAGTTTAACTAAGGTCAAAGTCTTCATCTCTGCTGCTTTACTGTTTTAGCTCTAAAACGAGGATGGCATTTGTACTTCGATCTTAAGATTGCTGTAAGTTTTAGTATTTCTATCTAAAAATATGGATTCTCCCTCATATAATATAGATGATATAAAACATGACAAAACCACTTAGAATAGTGTCTAAAACATATAAGTGGATGTAAATAATAATAACTATTATTACAATAAATTGCACAACAAATCCAAAAATCTCACCATCTTACCTGAAGCGGGATGTGCTACTTTTCTATTAGTAAATTTACTGCGCACACACACACACACATTAACGTGTGTATTTGTCTGTAATCATTCCCAGAGCTAAAGCACCCCCCCACCAAATAATTTCATATTTCTCAAATTTATTTGTAGTTTGTCTTCATTTCCAAATTCTCTGTCAAAGCTCAGTTAAAACTTTCAAAAGTGACATGGTGATAAAGCACTGAGAATACTGAAGTCTACACTCACTGCCATTGCGTTGATTCCAACTCAATGTGACCCTGTTGGCCAGGGTCAGTCTGCCTCTGTGGCTTCCAGAGACTGACCCTGCACGGGAGTTAAGAGCACAGTCTTCCCCCTGGGGAGAGGCTGGTGGTTTCAAACTGCTGACACCTGCTGGAGTGCAGGCCAATGCATAACCCCTATGCCACCCAGATCCTTTTTAGCCACGGTAATAGAAAACAAAAATGCCTACCCTGGGGTGTTTGGTGACCTTTGTAACATGTAGAGGGCTGTCATTTAAAAGAAGTCTGTCATCTCTCTGCTATGAATGATTTGTATCCTAATTATAAATACCTATGAGATTTGAATATTTCAGCTGGCAGTCTGAATTGATCAAATTAACTGAATAACTGTCAAAATTATATTCCATTTTTATGCTAAAGACAGATCATTCAATAAACGAAAAGGAGACAGGATGCTTATTATTCCCTGAGCTAAAGAATCATTAACATAATTTTCCATTCTGTTTGTGTGGACTTTCTAATCTACTTTTAGCTGAGAATAGAAGTCATAGAATCACAGGTTCACTGAGTCAGAGAGTTGTACAAGGTCCCAGATACTGTCTAGTTCCATACTTTTTACAAATGAAAACGCAGGTTCATTAAATTTAAATGACGTATACAATCCATACGATATGATTTGATTTGATGTCTAAAGGGTGAAATTTCATTAATACTATAATGTCCTTTTGCAGATTGTCTACAGTGTTTCCTATTCTCAGGCACTAAATTGTCAACATCTTTGAAGTTTGTGGGAAATACAAAAGTGTCCATTTATTATTATTTCTCTTTCTGTACTTTTCAACAGTGTGGCCTCCACTCATTGCCACTGCTATGGAGTTTCTTCTGACTCCTCATGACCTTACAAGGCAGAGTAGAACCACCCAGTTATATATGCAGGACTGTGACTCTTTACAGGGATAGAAAGCCTCTTCTTTCCTATCTACTGGGGTTTTTAACCATTGATCTTATGGGTAGCAGCTCAATATATAACCCTTATATATGCCACCAGGACTACTACAAATGTCACTGTGCATTTAATTCATAAAATACCTTTCATGACTCTCCTATACTTCTTTAGAATAAACTGAAGTACAATGTGTTGATTCCTTTACCGGCCACACCTGCTGTAAAGTAAGATATTTTAGCATTTGAATATTCCTGCTATCTTTCTCTGCGCACGCGTGCACACACACACACACACACAGGCCTCCTTAAGTCATCTCTTTCTTACCTACTAACCATATATGATACAGCATCAAATATTTATAAATAAGAACATACAAGTATGTCTAAATAAAGTTATCCTTAAACCTTACAATTTTCTTCACCTTGACTTCCTTCCTAGGAAAGAGTCCTCTGTGTGATAAATCCTTCACTGGCCTTAAACAGAGGACCTCTGGTGGTGTAGGGGGTTACATATTGGGCGGCAAAATACCTGCAGTTCTGCAGAAGAAAGATGAAACTTTCTGACTCCCATAGAAGGTTAATCTCAGAAACTCACAGGGGTGCTTCTACCCTTTCCTTTAGGGTCGTTATGAATCAGCATCGATGTGATGGTGGTGAGTTTAGTTTTTTTAGTACAGGTAAAATGTCATCATGACACACACTACTCTCATATTATAAGCATATGTTCTTCTGAAGGGACGTCCTACTAAAATGATATCAACAGGGTTCAAGGATACAAGACTTAGACATAAAACGAACAGCTATCCAGATACCCTATGAAAAATGAGCAAATGAAAAGGGGGGCTTTAGCTTCCTTCTTCTTCCCCCAAGCCATCATTAGTACAAACAAACACAAAGCAAAATCAAAACCCAAATAACTCTCCAGTGAAGGAACTATTGTTTTTGTTTACATAGGCAGTCCAACTTGGTAATTATTGCCATATCAATGTACTACCTTCATTGTGAAGCGATCAGATGAACCATTTTCTACCCCCAATAAGATCTTCACAACCACATTCATTTACTAAGTGTGCAGCTTTTAAATAATCAAAAAGACATGGAGACTTTTCTTGCACTAAAGAGGGGCTAAATATGCTCTGGATACACCTGTTACAACTCGCCTGCAAATTCAATGTAAAGGCTTAAAGGCACAGGTAGGGTTCTGATGCATAAGCTGAAACCACCTGTATCTGTCTGGGAGCTGAAGTAGCTTTACCTCCAGGAAAAATTGGGAGTTTTGAGGTGGGGAGGGAAAAGTTAAAGAATTGCCAGTAGTTTCTATCTGCTCAGGACTGTTCACTGGGTCTCTTCTCGCCCCCCTCCAACCCCTCTCCCACTTTTTACCCAGTTGGAGCTCTCCCAGGATTGACTTTTATCTCTGCACTCAAATGCATTCAGATCTATTTAAGTGATGAAATCTGTAGCACTGGATTCCCTTACACATTCTAACATGGGAAGAAGTGTGAATTAGCCCCTCCTATGCACAGAATGCGATCTGGAATCTGCCGGGGTTTTTTTTGGGAGGTGGGGGGCATTACTGCTCTCCGGTGGTGGGAGTAGGAGGCCCAGCCCCACTGCGGGAATTGAACCTCCGTCCCAGTGGGCCGCAGTCCCGCGCACAACCACTGCGCCACCGGGGCTCAGCCCTGGAATCTGCCATTTTAAGTCCTTGGTTTCCCCACTTACTTGGCCCTTCCTTCTGACTTATGCCTATAGTCCCCTGCCACCTTTACCAGTGAAGTTGATTTTATCATATATAAGTGAATGACACAAATATTCTTCTGCGCAGGAAGAGCATGCACAAGAGGTGGCCAGGAGTGTGTGTTTGCTTGGTGGTTGGCTGAGGTTCGGAATGCAGTCATCCTTCAAACTATAAGGTAGAGAAAAGCCAATGTGTCCTCAGTAGGCAATAGTACATCCATGGTCTTATTGGCATATGCATTTAAACAACAGAGTCAGCATCCCCTCATCAGTTGTATTCAGTCTTTGTGAACCTATCTTACTCTCTTGTAGTATGGTTTGTTTTTGACATCATGTCGACATGGATGGGAAGTGGGAACCAAGTGAGTTTAGAGAGCACATGATTCCAACGGCCATGTTGACACTAAAAGGAGGGGGAAGACTTTTCTAAGAGGAGAATGATTTCCTCCACAAGAGATGGTGGGGTCTGAATGAACTTTATTGGCCGACAGTAGCCAGTTCTGAAACACCCACTGGGGAGGCACTGTACAATTCTTATGGAGCAGTCCATGAACCACTGGATAGGTAGTGCTGTTCTAAAAGGAATTGAAGGCTGTCAGGTTAATTACACAATATTAGGTACGAAAACAAACAGTGCAACACAAAACATAGCTACATCATTATTTGCAGTAAATGTTAACTCTAAATAAGTGCAACCTGTCCATAAATGCTTGCTATAAACTAATCAAAAAAATAAAATTTGATGGATAAACATGACAAAAAATTCTCACTGAGAATTTTTTAAAAAAATATCAGCACTCATTTAGAGTTTGGGATTTGTGAAAGAAAGCTTTAAAAGGAGCAAACCTGATTGGCTGTGGCTGTTGCTGCGAAGGGGACACTTGTTGCAGGAGTTGTTGCTGCAGAGACAGTGGCGGACGTAGCGCTGTGCATCATGGGTACTTTCAGGAGGGGAACCATGGGAGCAATGAACAGGAGGGTGTAGCATTATGGTAATAGAAGTGGTATTTGGCATGGTGAATATCAGAGCAGCAAGCCATCATGGGTTAAACCAGCAGATGGCATGCAATCACAATGCAAAGCAAGGAAGCATGGGAGAGAAATAAAAAAGGGAAAATAGCTTATTACAAGTACAATTAAAGGAAGTTTTAAAACATAATCAGTGATTCCCAGAAAGGCCAGAGCAGATCACTTTGGATGATGTATTTAAATACGTATTATTTCTAATAATGGATCACTCCAAATTGAGACTATTGTGCAGTATATCAAATAATAGTTGCTTCTACCAGATAATGTTTGCTTCTGAAATTTGAAATGCAATGCCCAATGAAGTAAAGTAATACGATACTCATTTTTAATCACAAGTCAAAAATATCTGAGGTGCCACACATGGGCCAAATTTGGAATAAGGCATTTTTTGAAATTGCTTGTGGTTGCTAGGATTTTTTTTAGCTATTTACTTTCAACGTGAGACTGTTTATTTGAACTAGAATTGCTGGAAATTATGGTTTACTTTGGAGTAAAAATCATGATCTTGATGCAATTTCAACATATGTACTATGAAACAACTAGACAAATTTTGCCAATATTTGTTTTTCTTGACTTTATTTTTTATTTTTATTTTTTGTGGCATCACTGCCCTGGTGGGAGTGGGAAGTCCAGCCTTGCTCCTGGAGAGCTGCTGCTGGATTTGAACTACCAACCCTGTGGGCTGCAGTCCCGCACACAAGCACTACGCCATCAGGGCTCAGCCCTGTTTTTCTTGACTTTAAATGGCACAAATCCACATGTCTTAAAGACAGGCTTTATGTTTGTACTACAGCATTGGGATGTGTGTGAATAACTATGTACCATTAAAATTTAACATCCAAGGGAATGCTAAGGTAGCAATAATAATCACAGACAAGTCAACACTTAACAATATAATAACAATAGTAATAATAATAATAATAAAGCAAGGCAATTCAGACATTTGGTTGCAAAAATACATATATTTATAATTTTCCAAATAAATACTTCTGGGAAACTCTGATAACTCTAACATACAGCAAAGAGGAGGTAAAGGCACACCACTATGAAACTTCAAAACATTGATGAAATTAGCCTGCCTCTCTGGTAAAGTAGCAATTTTTCTTTCCTTATGCTAAACCATAGGAAATATAAAAGAGAAAAACATTGATCATTCAAAAGGCAGACTAGTACTTGTGGTTCTGTTTTTTCTTTGGTGGTTGTTTTAGCACGGGAGGCCACATTAAACTCCTTGTTTTCTTAAACGTACAAGTGCACTGTAATAAGGACCTCGATGGCAACTCTGAAGCCTGATGAGCTTCAGACCAACCATTTCCTACAGCAATTCTACGGTCTCTGGAGTCAATGTCAAGCAAGTGAAGATACCGGACAGAATAGAGAAGACAAATAAAAAAGGTTGAAACCTACCAATACTGGTAGCGGGTGCCATGCACAAAACTGACCCTGCGTGTCATGCAATGGAAGGTGGAAAAAGTGAATAAAGGGAAAGAAACAGGTTAGCGGTTTAGAGTTAACATTCAAAGTGAGATTGAAGCACAACCGGAAATAAGTAGGGTTAGTTCTCAAAGTCTCAGGGTCATTCACATGGGCAGTGCTGACACAAGTGTATTGATTTCATGTTAAGCCAAATATTATTGAAAGCTCACACCAAGCATTAACTGCCACACTTTCATATACATGGACATGATTCTAATAAGAACAACATTTAATAATGTCCTCTAAGACCTCAAAGTATCTTACAGACATTATCAAGTTAGTGCTCCAAGGCTGGAAGTAGGTATTTTACAGATGAAAAAATCTGAGGCATAGCAACTCCTTCAAGGTCCTGTAGAGTATGTCAAGGGGAAGGCCAGGAATAGAATTATTTTCCCAAATCCAGGTCAGGCTTTATTGCATCGTAAAGGAGCCCTGCAGTGCCTAAGAGCTCCATGGTTGACTGACAGGCTGGCTGGTTGGGCCCACCACGTGATTCACACAAAACCCTGTAGGGAAGTTGTGCTCTAACAAACGGTTGTGAGGATTCAAAATGGACTCAACAAACAATGCTGGGGTTTTGGGGTGGTGGTGGTGGTGGTGACCATTCCATTATAAGTTTGACCATAAAGCATTTTATGCCAACAACAATAAAACAGCAGTTACGGTTCTAGAAAGGACCTCTGGCAGCACTGTATGACGCACACTTGATTGCTAAACACAAAGTTGGTGGGTCACACCCACCCACTGCTCTAAAGCAGAAAGATGAGACTGGTTATTCCATAAGATTTAGTCTCAGATATTCTAAGTAAGGTCACTACAAGTCAGAACTGAAACAATGGCAGTAGGCTGGGAATTAAGATTCCATATCCTTTTAATCAAATGCTTGAAAGTCGGGTGAATTTCAGATTACTGCTGGAAAGTTCAATAACAGGGAGATGCATTCCTATGAAGGATACCCAGATATATATGTAATCTGATTTTTCCCCTCTTTTTTGCTACTAAATCCATAATGACAAAAGAATGAAACTAGTGATAAAGTCTTCACACTGGACAGGTATAACATGGCAGAGCTGGGGCTGAATGGGGATCAGGGCTGGGGATATTTACTACAGCTGCTATAAGGGAGGTCTTTGGAAAAATAGCTAGGGAGTGTCAAGGTCATGTCTAAGGGGGTAGGTGAGAAGTAAGGAGGAGGGATTTGAACCCTTCCTTGGGAAATGTTGCAGGTGATCTTACTGCTAGACTCGATTCAGACAGATCTAATCAAAGGACTGCAAAAGAATCACATGGAAAAAAAACTTTGAAGTTCTGCTGGTCCAAGTCCTTAGGATGAAAGCCAAAGATTTAGATAACTGACAACTGAGTGTCCTGCAGGTGCCAGAGAATGAGCGTTTTATGAGCACAAGCCTACCCACTTAGGTTTTAGGACTGCTTTCTGAGCTACTACTGAAGACTGCGATGTATTGTTTTTCAGTCTCTCTGTTTAACTAGCCACACCTGAGGGAGACTTCGTGCTGATTTACATTTTGATCAGGCTTATTTTATTAAATACCTGGGGTGGGGTGAAGATTTCGTGTTCAGCAAACATGTGCTAATATATCCAACCTGATGTGTGCATGCGTGTGCATGTACATACATGTGCACATACACACTCGCGATCCTTTATGATGCTGTATCTTTCTCCAACATCCCTAACACCTGGGAAGCTATCTATATACACATGCCATTTTATTCTCCCCTTTCTCCATTCTGACTTTTACTAACATGGCTACACTGAAATGAGAATCATAGCCAAATGTGTCTACACTGCTATTTAGATCAAATATGTCTATATTGCTAATAGAACAAATATGTTTACACTGTAATAAAGACCAACTATGTCTACATTTTTATAGAGATCAAATATGTTCTTAATAGACCCAATATGTCTACAATTCAGGGGTCCTCAAACTTTTTAAACAGGGGGCCAGTTCACTATCCCTCAGACCGTTGGAGGGCCGGACTATAGTTTGTTTGTTTTTTAAACAACTATGAATAAATTCACTGCAGGCCCGGGATGAGTCGACTGCTAAGCAGGACAGCAGGCAAAAACACCTGGCAGGCCAGATAAATTTCCTCGGCAGGCTGTATGTGGTCCGCGGGCCATAGTTTGAGGATCCTTGATTATTGATAGATGTCTATATTGATATCTACATTATTATTTATTTTTTTGTGTGTGGCATTACTGCCCTGGTGGGAGTAGGAAGCCCAGCCTTGCTCCTGGAGAGCTGCTGCTCGATTTGAACTGTCAAACCTTTGGGCCGCAGTCCCGCACACAACCACTGTGCCACCAGGGCTCAGCTGATATCTACATTATTAACATTGGTAGAAGCTTCCATCTTTATCTAACAAATTCAGGAAATTTCAGCAGCATGTCGAGGTTGACCACTCCCCCCATAAGAATCCAATTATCTTCTCTCGGATCCTCTGATGTCAGGCATTTCTTTTTCTTACATATATGATTTTTCTTTTCTTTATGGCATTTCCTTTTTGTCTTATTTGCCAGATACTAAGGTTTAGCTGAACGCAGTATGCCAGAGTTTTCCAGGACTCGCTCTGGATCCGTTCAGCTACTCCCTCCTTGTATGCTACGCATCCCCAATACTGTAACACTATCTATGAGCTCATGGTTTCCTGATTTATGTATCCAGTCCAGATTGTTCCTTGATCTCCAGATCCTTTTACCCAACTGCTCACCTGTGTCACAACTAGCTGAAGTTTAATAGTTCAAACATTTGTCTTTCCCACAGAAACTTGTTCTTCCACCTCAGCAAATCTTAGAAAGACAGCAGCTTTACCTAGTAGCTCTAGCCCGCATAGAATGTTATGCCCGGCACCCCCTTACCTCATGAAACCTCCACATCCAACTCACTAACCACAATGACTCCGCTTCTAAAATCCACCTTGCATTTTTCTGCTTGTCCATCTCTACTAGAACTTCCCAAGTCCTGGTCATTATCCTCGCCAGTCTTGTGTGCTCAGGGCCTTTCTAACGAATTTTCCTGATTTCCTTCCTGGTCTATTATCCATTCTGCTAGCAGGGTAAGCCTTACCAGGTGAAGGTCTTGTCATTCTGCTAGCAATTGTTTAGTGATATCTCACTGCTTTCAGGATGTAAGCCCTCCAGTACTCAGCCTCTCACTATCTCTTCAGCTCATCCTACATCTCTCTCCTCCTGGCAGATTGCGTAGTCTTCCATTATTTTGAACTGCCTATATCACACCTTTTCTACATTAGAATTTATATTTGTAGCCCACTTAGCCTAGAATAATCTTTGGTCTGCTCTTTTCCTCTTTCAGATCTCAAGGAATATGTTATTTTTAAAGAAAATTATTCAATGGTATGTTTAGCCATGTCCCCAGACCACCTAAGCCAATGATATATTTTTAATAGCTCATTGAAGACTTTGCTTTTAACTCCGTGTTATTGATGTGAGGTCCCAGCAAATGAATTCCGATCCCCCCACCCCCTGCTATGCCTGTTTACAATAGAAAGAACACTGCTCGGTCCTTTGCCATCTTCATTATTGCTGTACTTGAGCCCACGGTTGTTTTCAGTGTGTTAGTCCATCTTGGCGAGGGTTGTCACCTTTTTGCTGACCCTCTGCTTACCCAGGAATGATGTCTTTCTCAAGGGACTGATCACACGTCCAAAGTCCATGTGATGAGTGAGATCTTGACATCCTCACTTCTAAGGAGAGCCCTGGCTGTTCTTGTTCCAAGACAGATTTGTTCTTTCATATAAAATGGTTTGTTCTACATGAACCTGCACATCTATTTCATATCCATTTTCTATCTTCTAATGTAAGGTTCATGAGGGCAGAGGTCATGTCTATCTAGTCTACTAGGCAGAGGGGATGCAGTCATTATGCTGACTGAATGTTCTTCATTATGAGTTTGACGTGTATGGGCGAGGAGCAAATGGATCCAAGAAAAGAATTCAAGTACCCTTCCTTCACTGGAAACATCTTTCAGATTTACCCTTTGTACATGCTATTACTGCTTCTCCCTTCTGCATTTCCCATCAGCTTTCCTCTTCCTCTGAGAATAGCCCTAGCAGACTCCTTTCATTCTGTCTCTTTCCCACCTAACTCTGGATACCTTTGCAGCCCGCTCCGGGCTCTGAAACTCAGCACCTACAGTATGCACATGGAAGAGTTGGTTATATTTAATGGATAAATAGGCCAGTACCCATTTGCAGTGGTTGTGTGGACACATTATCCATTAAACAAGGATTCATTTCTCACCAACTGGCATGGTTGCTGTGCATTCTCTTAGGCAACTTTTGGGCGAGCACCGTTTCCTTGTTCTGTTTGTGCCTGACTTTCCCATACATGGACACAAATCGAGGAGGGATTGTGTGGCTGCCTTTCATCTGAATGGCCGAAACATTTAAAGGGCACAATGATTGAATTGACAAAGACGTGTCAAAAGTTTTTGGCCCCAGCAGCACACAAATTTCAACCTTAGCATCTGGGAGGCAACATGATCTAGATAATATCCTTATTATATTCTAGATAATTCCCTTTATTAGTCTATGTTGCCAATACCAACACAGTCTCAGTTTTTCCATCTGAAAAATGTCCACAATTGGGCGTGCCACTGACAGAAGTGTAATAACTTGGGGAGTAATGAGATAATGTCTATAAGAACACTTTCAGAGAAAGTGCGGCTCCGAAGTCCCACTGAAAACATTGGAAGGGCATTATTTCATATCGTGGTGATTTCATTTGCTTGGAAAACCATATTTCAGACTCTTGAGTGACTTGAAAGTTGCTAGGAGGGATAGGGCTGGCTCTTCGGTCTCAAGAGTTTGCCGACCCCTGTGCTAGGGCATCAGCGGGGGTGATGATAATCTCAACAAGGCTTGTGAGAAGATTCCCTTATTCTCATCGTTTACATTCAATATTGTCAGACCCTGGAGGCATAATCCCTAAATCTTTTTTCAAAGTAACATATGTCAATGGGAAAATTTTAGTAGCAAATCAAAAATTTCATTATGAAGGACCTTACAGTCAAGGACGATCTCTACAAGATAAGCATTTGCTGTATGCTTTGATAATTGCTAATAAAAGTCATTCTGGAAAAATATAAATTTGGCAGTTTAAAAATAACAGGGTGATCACTTCCATATTACAAGAACTAGTTTTGAACAGATCACTTAAATTGTGATTTAATGGTAAAAAAAAAAGAAAAGAAAATTTGGTGATTATTTCTGCTACTTTTCAATTGTATAGAAAATGTGGCTTATAAGAAAGCCTAATAGGAAAACAGGAGTGAAAGTATATTCTGAATTTTCTGTCACGGGGTTGAAATGCTATTTCGGAACAGGACTTCGCATGTCTGTCCACTCTTGTATTTAGATCATGGTATAGGAAATGCATTGAATGCACGGAAGTAAGTGGGCTAGGATGCAATTTTGTGCCCCACTCCCACCCCACCCTTGCCCCACTGTACTGAATCAAGCATTGCTGGACACACAGAATCCAGCAGAGGGCAGAAGTACACAACCATGGTAGTCACAACAGCATAGCAGTCCTGAACACATCTCAGCAATGAAAATTAGCCATTGCATAAGGGATGATGTACATCCTTGTACTGGAGATAGTTAAGTTGTTTTCAGGTGAAATATATTTTGAATGCAAATTCTTTTGGTGACTTAACAAACCACACTTTACTGGGTTGGAATGGTAGGCATGTATCAGAGAATGGTGGCACGGACTGGGCTCTCCAGCTCCGGGGTCTTAGGCAGTCCCAGGATTTGGTAGTGGCTTTAGCACCCATATTCCCAAACAAACTTATCATTTTATGTGTTTCCGTGTCAGTATATAGCCCCCTAATTTTTTCCTGTTGGGAGATCTAGAAACCAAGACATCTAGAATGAGACATTTATAGAAATCACAAAGGATATCCAGGTAATTCCACCTTGTGTAATTATTTTCTAAGTGTTTCATTTCAAGAGGATTGCAAGTATGAATAATACTGTGTCATCCTTGCACCAGGATGTCCTTCATTAAATTTCAAAAGGACAAGAGTTAAGTACTGAGTTGGATGTCTCACTCCACTTATCTGTAAATTTCTATATTTTAAGAGAAAACAAGAAAACTAAACACTATAAATCACTGGACTTACATACTTTATATTTTCTTATTACAAATATTGCTGTTAGTAGGTTAATAACTCATTTCAAAGTGTAGAATTTATACAAAGCTAAAAAGGGAAATCTTTACTCAATGCCCTTTAATTAACTCATGTTGTGGTACAGGTTTTAAGGAAATGGATGATAAATCTGAAAATTCCAACCACGCAGCGTAAGATCAACGAGTTCTTTCTGATAAAATGGTGTCTCATTTTTAATTTACCTTCAGCTTCCTGTTGTAAAATGGAGAATTTGGACTCAAATTCAATTTGGACCTCAATTTCAATGAGTGGTCTTCCCACTAAAGTCACTTTCCTGGTTATAACAGGCAGAAAGGACAGACCTACAGTGGACTTGTGTGTGACTGTGGGTGTCTGTGTCAGGTGTCTGTGTCTGTGATCAGGGAGGGAGTGAATCAGGAACAGAGCTGATATCGATTGTCTTTTTGTTCACTTTCATCAGCTTTTTGATGGCAAACTGGAAAGGGAGAAACACAGGACTTGGTGCAAAGAGGCGAAGTGAGGTTACACAAATCGGGCTGGTTATAGGGACAAAGGGTTCTAGGTATTTTTCTCATTAGTTAGTGGCACCTTGGGAAGTCACTTCATATTTAGGGGGCCTCAGTTTTCTCATCTGTAAAACAATCAGCTGTGAGTGCAGATCACTAAGAGCCCTGTAAACTCCAACATTCTATGATTCACATAATTGATCTCTTAGTAGGATGAGAGAGTTAATACATTTCAGCACCCAATATTGTCAGGCATTGACTCAGAAATCACAGAGAAGGGTGCTATATATTTGGTGAAACTTGGGACAGTGGAGAAGATGGAGGAAAGAGTTAGAATGAATATAAAAATATGAGTACATAATCGCTTTAATTTGAAGAGTCTAATTTGTTTTGTTTTAGAAATAAGAAATGGTTAGTAATTCCTGCCATGGCTATTTTTAGTTCATTAGTGTTAAGGACGAACCTCACGTATGAAGAGGTCTGAGTTCCATAAGCAACTTGACCCCGCTTGTGTAAAGACCTCACTGCTCCTCCTCTCTCAGTAGTTAAAGCTCTTGCTTAACTTTATACGGTATTTGGCTTTAGACTCCTGACCGTCTTCAGCGGCCACTCAGAGCAAGGTTAGTACATCTACTAGCTCGGGCAATGGAGACTTTCAGTCTGCACTGTACCTTTAAAAGAAAACGAGCCCCAGCCCCACTCCAAACAGCTTGAAGAGATGGGCCGGAAGCACACTAAGGGCACCCGGACACAGGGCACGCACCTGTTGGAATAAACGCGGCGTGTTGCTGCAACTGCGCACTGGTTAGAGCCTGCTGGTAGTGCAAGACGCTGGGGTTGAAGACGGCGCTGGCACTGCTGCTTTTTTCAAGTGCTGGTCTCTTTGGTAACGGGTGAAGAGCACCAGGAGGGAAGGCCTACGAACGAAGGGTTGGATAAGACATGTATAACTTAGCGTAAACACATCTGGTGTCCACAGAGAGTAATCAATTGAAACATTCTTTTTTTTTTTTTTTAAATGACAGCTAAGAAGATGCCTCTGCCATGCACCTTACTTTAAACAGCGGCAATGTAAAATGAGTGAGAATTTGTTATTGAGAGCGAAAGCATGATTTTTGTACCCAAACTGTGGCATCTCAACTCAGGAAAAAAAAAAAAAACCCAAAAAACTATCAAGCAACAACAACGAAAAATGCCTTCAGCTTTTAAAATGAGTTAAACTAGGTCTAAAAGAGGGGAAAAGAAGCATTTGGGTTATTATGAATACCTATTCTTTAACTAAATTACAATTTCTTGAATGTACAGGTTAATTAGAATTAAAACGAGCATTTTCTGAGTCAAGTAATTTAAATTTACTTCACTCTTTTGGAAAATGTATTAAAATTTGTTAGGATTACTTTATTTCCATATTACATATGAAATGAGATGACTAAACACCTTATTGATTTCTTTGTCCATAAATTAATAATAATAATAATTGTTTGCAACCAATACAAGTTTTACAAGTAATACATATCTCAGATGGTTCTCTGAAAAGCTACATGCAAAGCGAAAGGTGAAAGGTCAAAGTACCAGGTCTACAGTTGCTTCGAGAGGTCGCTTCATTGCTTTGGCAGTCGACTGAGTCTTTTAATAACAGGCAGCGAGCACATGATGGCAGTGGGCCAATGGGATTCAAGCGAATTAACATACAGGTAAACAGCAAGCAGAGGTGCATCATGGGAACGGCATTGCATTGTGGATAGGTGAGAAGGAAAAAAATATTCTGAATGCAATATACAACGTACAAAACACTAGGCATGCACAACAACAAAAATGTTCTCTAAAGAAATGAATATTACACCTTAAATTAGTATTGAAGCAAAAATGCATCTACTATACCTTAGTTAAAAGCATACAAGAGAGTAAAATATAGATGTTTGAAATTCAGGAAAGTTAATTAAAACAGCAGCTTGCATACACACCATAAGCATTTTTTATATTGCTTCAGTTAAAAAAAAAGGCACAACTTTAAAGGGCCATAGACTTGAAGAACTTCTGATAAGTTAGTTTTCAAATATAAAGTGATGTATGCATTTAGTATACTACCCAAGTTGACAATTTTTGTAAAAGTAATTTATAGTTTAGAAAAGGCCTAGCAAAATGAAGTGGCAAACTGAGGCCAAAAATTCAGGCAAAAAAATATTCAAACACAAGATTACTTAGGCAAAACTATTTGGGTTTGGATTTTTATTTTTTGTCTGAATCATGTGGCTAATTGCCTCAATTTTTCTCTTCACTTTGTTAGTGGGAGTCTTCTAATGTGGACTCAGATTCAAATCTGAATGAGTTTTAGATTTGGAGAGCAATTTTCTAGAATTCACTACTTTTGTAATCTAACTTACTTCTTCTAGTGACTAACTTATCATCCATTCTATGTTCTCTACTGCATTTGAAATATATAATTAAGGCAAACAACTTACCATGGTACACTATGAAAACACCCCTTAAAAAGGTATTCAAGTGACTTTGGGCATCAAAATAATTTATATTTAATAATTCTATTTGTACTTTTAGCTATGCTTAGTGACCAACCCAACTAATGAAAATATGGGATTCTTGCTTAGAACAAATATAATAGCTAGAAATGGCAAACAATGACCAGGTGTATCATAATATATTTAACTTATGACCATACTTCTAGGAAGATAGCTACATTTAAACAGTTGAAATCATAGCAAGGATTGATATTTAGACTAAAATGAAAAAAATTACTATTCCTTCATAATTTTTATATAACAGTTTTTAAAATTGTATGATGGGAGTCTGTGAAAATAAAAGTCAAAGGAATAGCTCTAATGCAAATTAAAAAATATCCATCCTTAGGTTTAGCACAATAGGTAAATCCCTAAGCTTCATCCAAGAAACACAAATGTACATTGTTATGTACTACACATCTGAGGTAGAACTATGGCATTTGAAATAAAGAAGGATAGGATGAAATCCTCACCACGAGAACCAACATATGTTATTTTGTTTGACTAATAAAGGTATGCTCATCACTAGTTGATTTTTTTGTTTTGTTTCGATCAAAGGGGTGGGAATGACAGGAGAGAAGTTAAAGAAGTCTGCAGGTGAAAAAAAAAAGAGTAGAAATAAAATGAAAAGGGACGTATAGGTAGATATCAAAAGCAGTGATTCTCAACCTTCTCAATCCCATTGTCCTTTAATATACTTCCTCATGTTGTGGTAACCCCCCCAATCATAAAATTATTTTCGTTGCTACTTCATAACTCTCATTTTACTACTGTTATGAATCATCATGTAAATATCTGATATGCAGGATGCATTTTTATTGTTATAAATCGAACATAATTAAAGCATAGTGATTAATCACAAAACAATATGTAATTATATATTGTGAAATATTTATTTCTAATAACAAATACATGAAATTTTGTCTTGAAGTATGACTGGTAACAGTCTCACGCTGGCAACTCCTATGTGAATGTATCTGCATGTGGGCAGGCCCCCCTAGAAATATCCGGAGAAGCGGTGCCTCGGTACCTAAGACTATTGGAAATATGTGTTTTCTTGGTGGTCTTCTGTAAAAGGGTTGTTCGACTCCCAAAGGGGTCGCGACCCACCGGTTGAGAACCGCCCGCAGATCTAGAGGGTTCAATGAAGAAGAAAATGTTGTAGAAGGCAGTTTTGATATGAGCCATCAAATACCAATGTTCTGACATGAATTTTGAGAATATTTTAAAACTGATTTGCCCCACACTAAGAAAACACATGAGCACTAGCCATCCTTTCCTCAGATGCAAATTACTATCCTATAACCCTTTTCTTCGAAATTTTTGTCACTGTGTAGCTTTGCTTGCTAAATAAAGCAAATTTTTGTTTTATTTAGGTTAAGTTAACCTTTATTAATGAAATACTGTTTCATAATCCTATTCTTGGAGAATTCACTGAAAATATTAACTATCCGGCCCAACTGAAACTCATTGCTGTCTTGCATTTCAGGTCTCCAAGCTTCCCTTCACTCTTGTAGAGGCAACGTTGTGCAACCACTCTGTTCCCTGGCCGAGCTTTTGCAACAGGCTAACTGGAGGAGTGGTGATGTCCCAGATGGCAGTGCTTGTGAAAAAAAAGGATCAGCAATTCTTCATGTAATGAAGTCTCCAAGTAGAGTGTGGATTATTCAAATTTTCACTTTAGGAGAACCCCCTGGAAAGTTCATGTTCTCTTCTTTTCTGATTGTAGTGTCATGACATTTGTCTTCCACAGAAATGAGAAGAAACTTTGGGTGCTGAAAGTGGATAGCTCTCAACTGTACAGGGCAGGGGATAGCATTTTTTTTTTCTGCCACTCTGTAGTGTGAGTTATCCCTTATCAAGGAAGCACTAAGTCCTTGGAGGATTTGCTATTGTTAGCTGCAGTCAAGTTGACAGTCGACTCAGGGCAAGCCCTTAAGTTCCAGACTAGGCTTGCTCCATGGTATCTTTGGTTGTAATCTGTACGGAAGCAACGTTCCAGACCTTTGCTAGGTTCATTTGAACCGCCAGACTTTGGATGAACAGATCCCAAACTATCTGTTCACTCAGGTTTGTTCATAGCAGTGAGACACAGAGAGGGGAGCTTTAGAAACTTCACAGATTTATGGAATTAAGTGATAAACAATTTCTCCCATGAACTCAGAACTTTTAAAACATGCATTTCAATAATCATATTGTAATTTTGGTTTGCAGGGAACAGAATTCTTTTGGTATGTGTACATGTGTGCTGGGAGCTATCATTTGAACAGGCTTAAAATGGGCCTTAGTGGTTCCAGTGGCTCCCAGACGCTCCCGTGGCTGCTACTGAGGAAAGAGATGCCCTTTACTTGAGCCCTTCCTATATGTAAGGCATTCATAGGCCCATCCCTCTGTACTGGTCTCACTAACATATCTGGGTCCCTGCTCTTTCTGGGGCCCTCTCTGGCTCTGGATAAATGGGGTCATAAAGAGGAGGAGTCCTTACATGCAACCAGTTTTGCTTTGCTTGTGTTTGTGCTTTTCCGTGGATCTGGCGAAATTCAATTGTAGGTCAAGGCCCACCCAGGGAAATCTTCTGGGTCAAGAGACCTGATAACATCACCAGAGCTGCAAGGTGTATGTAGAATCAGAGGATGAGCCTGATCTTGTTTCTCTGAACTGAAATCTTTCTAGCACATGGCAGTGTGTCCTGTTTCCTTTTACAAAATGAACTTCTTGTGTTGCCTTGTTTGATTGTACAGGGAGAAAAATTAGTTGCTTGAAGACCAGATACATTTTGTGTTAAAATTCACAGAGAAGCTCTGTCTGGCCTATTTTCACATTTAAAAATCCTAGAGAGAGTGAGCCTCATGTAAGAGATACTGAAAAAGAATAAGGCTCTATGAAAATGAAGTGTCTATTTTTCTGAAATCAAAGGTTTAAATTCTTTTCTTTTTAAGGGCATAATTGATCAAAAGAAGGAGAAAATCGCCCTGGACTAAATACATACATATATACATATATATACTATAAATGTGTCAGAGTGGTTATGAGTTGAACTGCTAACCACAAAACTAGTAGTTCAAATCCACAGGTGTCTCCAAGGGAGAATGATGAGGTTTAACACCTGTAAAGAGTTACAGTCTTGGGAACTCACAGGGACAGTTCTTCCCTGTCCTAAAGCAGTGCCTTGAGTCAGCACAGATTCCATGGCAGTGGGTTTGTTTTTCAAAAGAAGTAAGTATGGTGAGACTTTCTTTTTCTCACATACTTCAGACATGTTTTCAGAAAAGACCAGTTCTTGGAAAAGGACATCATGGCTGGTGAAAGTCAACAGAGAGGAGGAGACCCTTGAAGAGTTGACCTAGCACCAGGACAGCACTGATGAGCTTAAACATAATCCTTGTGAGGATGGCATGGAACTGGGTGGGCCCCGGTTAAATCACACCTAACAAGAACATCAACAACAGTAACAATGACAATGACATCCTTTGGGTTCAAGTAAATGGAATATTAATATCTTCTGAGTGTAATCACCCCTTCAATTTGATCTTTTTTGTTTGTTAGTTTATTTGTTTGTTTTTTGTTTTTGGCATCATTGCCCTCTGGTGGTCATGGGAGCTACCCAGTGCCGCTCCTGAGAGCCGCCACTGGATTTGAACTGCCAAGCCTCCGAGCCATAGTCCCGCATTCAACCACTTACGCCACTGGGGCTTAGCTCAATTTGATCTTTTAAAAAAGGAATGAAAATAATAGATTATCATCAGTGGACTGAAAAATTTAATACTTGAGTAAGAACCTTGACTTTTTCCAACTTCATCTAGGCTAGCTTCAAATGAACTCCTCATTTCAATTACATACACAGGACAGATTTGGTCATTGTCAGAAAGAAGCTGGCTTTTGTTCTGAAACTACATTTCTTTGAGCTGTCTTTGAAGATGCTGCAAGAGCCCCTGAAATAATCTGAACTCAAAATATGGGCACAGTGTTACCATCTAAGAAACTAATGGTAAAGTATGCTGAAATTTGCTGGAAAAGCCTTCCTGTCTCTTGATGTGAAAATAATTAGAAGGGTCCATTCAGTCAAACAGATGAGGTGGAAGACAGTGCTTATATAAATGGACATATATATACTCTCTTACCCTCTGTCCAGAAAATCTATCACTGACTAATAGGTACATTGTTTTAATAATGATTAGAGCATATAATTATGACCAGTAGAATGAGTACTTCTAGGAAGCAGGCAGAAAAAAATTGGGGTGCAGAAAAAGCCTTTATGTCCTAAGGTCTCTATTAGCATCATGTTTACAGTAAGTTGTTGGTTGCCAGAAAGTTGGTTCTGCCTGGTAGCAACCCATGTGTGCAGGGTAGCACTGTTCCACAGGGTTGTCAAGGCTGTGATCTTTCAGAAGATGACCTGGGATGTCTTCCACGGCTGTTTTGGGTGGATTCGGACTTCTAAACTTTCTGCTAGTTGTTGAGCACATGACTTTGTGTCACTCAGGGCTTCCACTTATATGAGAATTTATTATTCATCCATAATGGCTCTATACTTCAAGAACTTTTTGCCCTCTGTGGAAAGAGAGGTTTCCCACTGATTTCTAGGCCAATCAACTTGACTGTGGAGATTAGCACTAAAGCAACACTCTCTTTGATTAGAATTGGTAGAGAAGATACTGTTTCAGCTTGTCAAAAGCTATGAGAATGCTCATAGAGATTTCTAAAGCCATGGTATGGATCGTGTGGAGAAAGTGGCTTTAGAAAATGGACCTGACGTGCTAAGAGCAGTAGAGAAGAGAAAGATGTAGACATCTAGGCATCTTGGAGCGCAGTTTTGTATCTACTTGCTCTGGGGGGGGGGGGGAACTCTAGAACCTAGCTAGTCCAACTGGGTCATGTAAACTAACTTACTTGGGGCTTTGCATCTTGTAATCAAAGCCTTAGGCATATCTTGGAGACCTAGCTATTATTTATAATATTAATTCCATGGGAAAAAATGTTCTTAACCCTCAGCAGTCAACACTCTGAGATAAGTTGGGGTTGGGCTCTGAGCATGATTAAATCGAAGACCATTTATTTCTCATAGGATGCAATCTATAATAAGTGGATAGTATATGGATTGCACACTGAAGAACTGTGGAAAAGAGATCATTTGTCCTCTAACAAACATTCCTTTTTCATCAGCTTAAAAGGATTAATTTACCCCATGCTTATGCTCCCATTCTATTTTGGATATCACTCTTTAATGGAAAAGCAAGGACAAGTGTCTTCATTTTGCCTGGGCTCTGTATGTTGATGCATCCAGCCCACATATACAAAAATCCACACATTCAGAAATGTCAGTGTTATGTCCAGTGACATACAGTTGGGAGTGCATGAGGAAATACAGATGCTAAAGGGACCGAGATTCTGGGAGACACAAAACCTAAACAAGTGAGACAGATGGAAGACCCAATGGTCAGCATGCTTGGAAATAACTCAGATGGCAAAAGTCTGAGTATAATCACTACCTCCACACCCAGGGCTGATCATAGACGGACAGGCTCGTAGTACTTAGCACAAGGCCAGGCCTTTGTCAGTATGGCAGGGGTGGTAAGTGATGACGTGCTTGTGTGTATGGGAGCAAACCTTCCATGATGGCTAGTGATCAATGTAGGGTGTGGTGGTTGCTAGTTAGAATGAGGTGTTTTCAAATTGTACCTTGAAGCCTTGTCTTCTTCCCCAAGGGAGGTGGGCCACAGTTCTTTCAGCCCCAAAGGATGCTATTATATATCATCATCATGTCCCTGGGGAGCCATATTGTTCCCACTTGTTTAGATGAGGGTAGCCTCTTAAAACTCCAAACTCCTCCAGGGCAAGGGGACTTGCTTAATTCATTCTGCACAGGAGGGCCTGTGGCATGCCAGGTCTCCGTCAATTTTGAATGAATGAGTGGATGAATAGTCATGCCTGTGATGTGTTACAAAAATTGATGTCTGGGAGGCTAGAGGTTTCCCATAGAAACAAAGTAGGGACGTCCACAGGCAGTGGCTTTTGAATAGCCCTGAAAACGAAAAGATTGCAAGATCCAGGTCACACACCAGAAAATAAAATTGTGGGCCACAGGACGAGTCTCACACTCACTGAAAACCGTGGGTTTGAGAAGAGTGTTCCAGGCAGGTTCTTCAGAAATACTAATGCGTATAACCTGGGCCCGGGTATAGTTTAGAATCCAAACTCATCCACAAGGTCTAATCCAGGAATTTCTGGAACGGTCACAGGTTCTCAGGTGACGATCACACTGCTGGCGCAGCTGCTCTGGCACTCTAGGGGAGGCGCCGAAGGAGCGGCTGGCGTTTGCGCAGACTGGCCAGTGCAGACTCACCAGTGTGACCGTGTGACCCTGCTGCTACTGCTGGTCTCCCCGGGCCAGCCAGGCTGTGCCCCGGGCACTGAGGGAAAGCAGGCTGGCCCGCGGCGGCCAGGACAGCTCCATGTTCGTGCCCTGTCATTCTGTCATTTGGGCTGGGGGTTGGCCAGCCTCGCCCTTGCGATGAAGAGCAGGGGACAAGAGAGAGGCCGAGGAAAGCCAGTCACTGACTGTGGCACGGCGGCCGGGGGTCTCTACGCTGGGGCTCCCTAATGCTGGGCCGCATGGCGTCCCTAGCAACAGCCCTGGGCCTGCCGCGTGGATGCTGCCCCTTTTGGGGGGCAGCCGCGGACCCCGGACAGCCCTCTCTTCCCAGGTAACCGCCACCAGCGCCTCTCAGGCTTGTCACAGAGCCAGCAGGAGCGCCTGGAGCTCCCTCCACACCTGTGCTTCCCTGTGCCTGAGGGATTTATTTATTGTGCTGAATACGTGAGGGAGGCGAAAACAACCAAATCATAAGGGGAAAACAACGACACAACGTAGCCAGCAGAGCAGCGGGAATAGCAGCCTTTGGGGTTCTCCGACGGGTTAGAGGAGCAACTCGGTCCTAAGCAGCTCTAACCAGCAAGTCCTGGCGGGGGCGGGGGGTAGGGGGGGGAGTGGCGGGGGCGGGGGGTGTTGCTGGGCGATGGGCAGGAGATGGTGGGCGGACACCCGACTTACCATGACTGTGGCCGCAGCCGCGGCTGCCTGCGCGGCGACCGCAGCTTGGTTGGCTTGGTGCTGTGCAGCTTTGATTTTGGCCTGCAAGTGTGCAGGAGGGTGAAAATATTTGCATTTCTCCCTCATGCAACGCCCCTTTATGTAATCCATACAAACGGTTACAGTGTTGTCGTTTGTGTCAATCATGGTGCTGTCGGCAGGGTGTGCGAAGCGGCAGTCGGTCTCGCCCCTGGCGCAGTTTCCTCGCTGGAACTCCCTGCAAACCTGGGGACACACAGGGAGAGCAGACGATGCACAGGAAAGCCGGGGCTCCCCAACCCGTCCTGCACATGAGCAAACACGACAGCAAAAAGAAGACCGAGGCTTCCTTCCCATCACTGATGGCATTTCGTGCTTCCTTCTCCTTTTCTTTTTCCATTGACGGCTAGCTTTTGGTTCACCAAAAGCAACACCCACATTCTCTGCTGAACAGATTTGAGCTTCGCTTTGCCCATTTTCTGAGGGAGGAATTTATGGTGAGAAATCAGCCAAAATCTGCAATTTAGTTACAAGAATAAAACGAAACACAAATGAAGCCCCCATTGACCCTGACTAGTGCGCACCTGCGTGCGCGCGCACACGCACGAACGCACACACAAACACACACACAATCAACACTGGTAGGACAATGGAATTTTCCTATGAACATTTCTATGTCCCTGAATATGTGTGTGCCATCACGTGTTTGTGTGTCACTCACTGCCACTGCCTCACTACCAACTCGGAGTAACCCAGGAAGTAGGGCAGAGTCCAACTACCCTGGGGTTTCTGAGACTGCATCTTGACAGCAGCAGAAAACTTCATCTTTCTTCTAAGGGCAGGTGGTGGTTTCAAACAGCTGATCCTGTGGTTACACAGTCCAACACATAGCCCAGAGGAGGCTCCATGTGTACATGTGTGTCTGCATACATATTTATGTGTGTGTGTGTTTGTACCACGAACTGCCCCAAAATAAAAACAAATCTATCTTGAAAGCAGTACATCCAGAATGCTCCTTAGAGGTGAGGGTGGCGAGACTTCGTCTCATGAACTACGGTCATGTTGTCAGGAGAGGCCAGGCCCTGGGGATGGGTAAAGGTGGGAAAGTGAGGACCCGTGCGAAAGAGGCAGGCCCTGGACAAAGGACTGCAACAATGAGCTCAAGCATAAGGGCAGCTGCGAGAACAATGCAGGATGAGGTGGTGTTTCGTTCTGTTGTACCAGGGACACGATCAGTCTGAACAGACTCAAGGACACCATCTAACAGCAGAAAGGATACAAACGGGTATACCATCAGGCCTTCTCCAACTCCAGAAAGAGGTGGGGAAGATGCCAAACCTGTTCTTCCTCTCTCCAAGAGTAGCAAATAGGCCGAGTGAACATGGATAAGCTGTGTCTCCTGAGACTATCATGTTAGCTAATGCGTGTATTCAAAACGCAGAATAGCTAAGACACAAAAACTTCCATGGAAAATCCCTACATTATTATTATTTTTGACAACACAGCAAATAACTGTTTTTAAAAGCAAAAGATGAAAGGGAGAGAATACAAAAAGAAACTGAGGAAAAGACTAAATGGAAGTATGTGGAATAGAAGTCAGAAGTCACACTCAGAAGTCAGAAGTACGGATGTGTTTCCCCCCTTTTATCTTTACTTATCCTGAAGTCTCAGTAACTAGAGTTCTCCATCCCTCTGAGAATTGTGGGGGATCAAAACCATACAGTGTAAAAGAAGACTTCTTCAGAAGTTGTATTTGATTCACTACTAGAATGACTGCTATTTTCCTTTTAGGCTTGAGTGATAGTTCCTGTCTTGAGTCCCAGTGCCGTAAAAGAAAGAGTACAAGCTATGCAATGAAAGCCATGGGAAAGGCAAATAGACTTAGCAAAACACAGTGTTGCTGACCAGTGGCCAGGGGGAGTTTGTGGGGTTAAGCCGAATAAATCATAAAATGGTAACCATATTCTGTCACCTTGGGCCACCATTCTATCTCTAGTTAACAAGACATACAAGCAGATGCTCCCACAGGTTTTCAGTAAGGTTTTCTCTACAAATGGGATGACCTCATTTTGTAACTGTCATTCAAGCAGACACCCACCCAGCAAGGACTCAGGGCCTCTGGGGGGACTGCAGTCCTGAAGATCCTGTTCCTGGTTTGAAATGAACTGAAAGCTGCTCTGTTAAAGTCATCATGAATCACTTCTATGTATGGCTTTGTTGACATACCCTATTTGGAAGGATTTTTTTGTGCCCAAGTTCACTGATATACTTGTTTTCTAACCTCCACACTCATGTCGCACACCAGACCTACAGCACAGTGAGTTTGATAGGTGGCCCCCACACGTTCTTGCAGTCTTGTGAAAGGTCTATTCAATAATCACAGGCAAAGGCTAGATTGTTCAATATAGTAGAGTTTAGAGTTTGCATGTTAGGCCCGTATACTCCAGTTCAAAACTGATTGCAAAATAGATGTCTTTATAAATACTTTCATCTTGAAAATCTGAATCCTGAAACATTTTCAGAATTATAGGTAAAAATATGTCCTTGACCTCACAATTCGTTGAGCAAATGCTTGGACAGATGCACACTGAAAGAACCTATCTAGGTTAGGCCAGGGAGGAATTTTTCTGACTTATAGCTTTCCTTTGGATTAAAGTCCTTGTTTCCACACCAAGGAATTTCCATGATATTTAGCTTGATTTCAAGCCCTGGGGTCACGATGGCATTAATTCTAGGTCGATGTGCATGTGTATGTAAGAACACATGTGTCCATGCGTACATGTGGCTGTTTTGCATGATGGAATCTGTATCTTTCAAGTGTTCACTTACATATAAGTACATTCCTACCACAAATGCATTGCAAACCACATTCAAGGGATGTACCTCCAGTTTGTCAGTCCTGAGAAGTTTCTGGGTCGCACTTGAGCCTGGGACAGTGACGGGTGGACTTCCAGGAACAATAACAGGTGTGGTGGGCAGAATTTCTGTTGGAACAAGCCCAACTCCGGGGGTCACAGGTGCCAAGTAAGGAGCAAAGCTAATAGCTGTGTTAGCCCCTATTGCAGGACCTACAGGGAAGGTGGGCTGTCAAAGAAGACAACACAGGAGAAAAATTTTATTGAGAAAAAAAGCTTAAAACATTATCAGCAAATGCCATTTGATAAAAATGTATTCAGCATATACAAAGACTCTTTGTGTTAGCTGCATAAATCAATGCTGAACTGTAAACATTCATTAAATGTTCCTTTTCTGTTTTGCTGAATAAGAATGAAATCGGCATAATTCCTCTCTTCCCCAAACCATATATGGGCACACACCATAGATGCCTAATTACAGGGAAATATTAAAATTTTATGTTTATGAAAGTGCTTCCCAAGAAGAGAAAATAATAATTTTCACTCAAATTACTCATCATTACCAATGATTGAATGTTCCCACACTAAAGTAGCAAAGTCTACAGCACACAGAACTCCTCGTCTCTGATCCTTCCTCTATGCCCCTCAATGAGAGAGAAAAAAATCAAATCAACAGCCAAGATCATTGCCTGATTTTCATATTGACCCAGTTTATGCAATCTCGAAAGTGGGGCTTACTTGGGATTGTATTATGCTCAGACTTACCAGCATGTTTTCATGTTCTGTCCTCAGAAGGTACACAGTCTCAAAATTCATTTGCAGTTGTCATTTATACCCCCTACTTTATTGTTATTCCTAGCACGGTTTGGGCCACTTTCCCTTCTTGGAGGGTTAAAAGAGTCTGAGCTTTTTCATGGGCCAAGCTTTCAACTGGCCATTGAAAGTTGCCTTGACTTCTCAGGTCACAAAATTGACACAGAAGTTACAAGATATGGATATAGGTAAATGTATGTGTAACACATACACATGTCTATCTAGTTGTCTATCTGTCTCAAATATACAGGGGCAAGGAGAAATTTCCTGATGTGTTGATTAATTTTGAAAGGTCACCTAAAATATGTATGTAATTGTGGCTTTAAGAAAGGAAATAATGTACACTGAACAACGAACGTTGTTTTTAAAGAACTACTAAAAATTTTTTAAGATTCTAGATCAAGACTTTTCTGAATGTGAATTTTGCAATTAATTAAACTTGATTTTAATTTTGTGTGTGCATGTAATTTGTTTTGGGATGATTTTTGGCAATGTTTATTGTCAGGACAGGTTTGTAGATATCCGACATCACACTTTAGTATGATATTCTAACACTGAACTGTACTGTTGTCAGCTCTATATTGTTTCTGGGCTTAGAGATTGTGGGTGTCATTCTTGTTTGTTCAGGGCTTTGGGTGCTTTTCTAATACATAACAAAGCTTTTGGGGTATAATCATTTATACCTGGGTGCTACCCCCAAAACTTGGAGTTTTGAATCAGAAGCTCAGTGATGATATGAAGATCTGTTTCCATAAAGACTCTGGACGTTGGTTGCCACCAAGTCCATCTTCACCCAAAGTGACTCCATGTGACAAAGGAGAATTTCCTTCTAGCGTTTTCTAAGTGGGTCCACTAGGTGTGTTCAAACCTTTAGCCTTTCACCAGCAGCAAATCAAGTAACTGATGAGCCAGGAGGGCTCTTTCTGCTAAGAAAACCCTGTGGAGCTACTCAATATTGAGTTGCCATGAGTCGTGGCCTGAAAAGTTGTGACCTCAAATAAGCTCTTGTTGTTTGTTTTGTTTTTTGGGGGTGGGGCATCACTGCCCTCTGGTGGTTGTGGGAGCTACACAGCCCTGCTCCTGAGGGCCACCGCTGGATTTGAACCTCCAAGTCTGTGGGCCGCAGTCCCACACTCAACCACTTACGCCACCGGGGCACAGCCCTCAAATAAGTTTTTAACATAGGAGTAAAATGACAATTCATAGACTCCAAGTCAATTGCTCCTTTGGGGAGAGAGCAGAAAGATATCTCTGACAAATTTCATGATGTAAGAGGCCACGTTATGCCTGGCTTGTTTAGGGAGGTCTTGGAGAGATTGATAAGTCTTATGAGAGTGGCTGGAAGCTGGCTGGAGTGGAAAGCTCAGGTCACCGGGTGCTGCTTCCTTGCCCAACACCCCATGACTTGATGACTCAGACACCAAATTTATCTTGGGAGAAAGTCTCCACCTGGAAAGTGGATGACAGTAAGATCTTTTCATCTTCGACCTTCTACAACATTTTACTGTACGCTTCCATTTTCTAACCATCTGTGGCATAGTTATAGAAGTTCTGGTTTTCAGTCACTGTAGCTTCCATAATTTTGCACTGTTTTAAAAAGCCAAGTGATATGAATGGTACACATAGGAGAAAAGCACATTCTTCGCCCTCCCCCACTGAGTGGCGTTCGCCTCATAGTGACACCATAGGACAGAGTAGAAATGGCTGTAAATCTTTATGGGGATCAAAGTCCACATCTTTGGCCCTAGAGGGCTGGTAGGCCCAAAACACTCATTTTTATGTTAGCAGCAGCTTAACTACTGTGCCTTCTTTTAAATGCCACAAGAATTGCATAATATTAGATTTTTGAAAAATATTCCTGAGAAGACAGAAATCATAACCAATCAGAGATTCCATGGACTATCTCTGTCAGCAATTCCAGCTATTTATAGAATTACCAAGAAAACACTTTCATGGCCATCTAGTAGATTCTGACACCATACATTCTGGCCCACCTGTTTTAGGCAGTGCTATGGATATTTATATTAAAAACAAAAAAGCAACTTAGACGATGTAGTGCTTGATCCCATTTGGGGAGCCATTGTCATAAATGACGAATGAAACTATAATTGATGGAAACCTGTCATCAATTCCATATTTTAAATAGTGAAATTTCAGCATAGATAGGAATTTCCAAAGTAACCTTGGGAGAATATAGTGATATACAGCGTGAGTTCTACGTTCAATGGGATGCTAGGGTCTTAGAACACACTTCAAAATCCTCTTGGGTACCAACAACTTTGTTACAATTAGCTGAGTTTTGCTTACAGAAACACCTGTTACTTTTTAATTCACATCAATGACTTAAAATTAACATTACAGTGTGCTTTCTGGGTCACAGCAGTAGTTCACAAAGATAATAAAATTTAGAATGAACAACATTTAGATTTTAGATTTAGAAAGATTTAACTTGAACCCCAATTCTCTACCAATTGCTCAGGTTTTACCATGGATATTACCCTCTCTGCACTGCATTTTCTGATTTGCTAACAGAAATCTAAACTTCTCAGCTTAAAGGTTAGGCTGAATAAGGGGCGTCTTTCTCTTCCCTCGTCCGAATCCCTCCTTCCCCGGTCCATAAGGAGTAGTCAATAGAGTACTTATGTTGCAGCTTATGTTGGTGGATGAAAGTTAGTATTACTAAAGCCTTTCCTCCAAATTATCCAATGATCTTAAAGCAAGAATATAATCAATATAGCAGTTTAATGAGTAAAGGCGTAACACTGAATTAAATTAGAGCCAATATCTTTTCAATTATTTTGAAATGTGAGCTGTGAAAAACGTTATTTCAGGCATATGAGACTGCAAGCTAAAAGTTCATGAGCCTTAATAAAACTATTAAAATAATTAAAAAATTGATCAAATACATGTTTTTTAAGTTCCTGGGCCTTGCAAAATTAGATTTTTTAAATTATCGAGTGATTTTCAATGAAGCTGAATAGTTAACACAGCCTATAGTTAATGGTAATTTTCCAAACAATCTATAGTGGGGGCGCTCAACACATTGATTGTGATCTACTAGGGGATTGTAGATGTAGTGTGAGAAGCTTGCATGGCATTAAAAAATAGATGTAAACCTGTCATCAATTCTGTCCTTTAAATGATATACAGTGCAGCCAATCAGATGCAATCTTAGATGTAAAACACATGTCCAAACAACTGCACAAATTGTTATTGCCAATTTTTAGACCTTGATTTTTTTCTCTTAATCATAAGAAAGGGTATGAAAATGAGTGGGTGAGCTGGACCAAGTAAGAAGACAAAAACGTATCACTTTCATACAGAATGGGAGATTTTGACACTATAAATCGACATTCAGCTGAAGTCCAGAGCACATGAACAATTCTGGAACTTACTCAAAGAGGGAAAGTACCCACACATGAGAAAATGTGCTACCTCCTTGACTGCATTATTCAGCTCTAATTATTTATGTGAGTCAGCCTTTTCCCACATAAAGATCATACAGTCCAAGTGGCGCCCCACCATGGCTGATGATCATTTGGAAGTGTGCTTGAGGCTGGCTGTCAGCAGCTACTGTCCAGAGTAGGCAACCCTGGCTCATTCCATTGAGTGCAAGTCATCAGAGTAAACTCAGGTAATGACAAAAAAAATATACATAGTTAATTGTGTTGTGTTGTGCAATATGGGCTCATGCAGCTATGCAAAGGACATAAACATACATTGTCCATATAAAGAATTCTCCATGTATTCATGAATAAGGCAATAAGTAAATAAATAAAAATATTTTGCATTTTTGCAGTTGGTAGATCATTTTGACTTGATCATTTTCTAAGTAGCTTGCATGCTGAAAAAGTGTGGGCACCCCTGATCTAGAGTATGTATTATTGTTATGGACAGTAATATCACCCATCTGTGAAAGGCTCTGGGTGCTTTCAAAGTATGCTCACACACGTTTTCTTCTTTAATCTTCTCAAAATCTACAAGAGGCAAGTGTGGCAGGAAGAATTGGGCATTCTTACAGGTGAAAGCAATTTGGAGCCAAGCACTAAATGGATTACCCAAGATCAATGCAGCTGAAGCTCAGCTAGGGCACATCAGGCAGGAGTCCTGGCTGCTAATCTGGGACCTTTTCTTCTCCTCGGCACTAATTAGAAGCAGTGATGGGCTTGGCTGCTAACCAAAAGGTGGGCGGTTTGAATCTATGAGCTTCTCAGCAGGAGAAAGATATGGTTCTCTTTTCTACAAAGATTTAGAGTCTTTGGATCTCTGTGGGGCAGCCCTACTCTGCCTCAAAGGAAGCTAATGAAATAGCAATCAGTTGTGACATTCACTCGCTTTTGTTGGTAATTTCCTAAAGCATAAAAGAAACTCTCTCCCCCTCCC
>PVJH01009140.1:0-80829 GCA_004026705.1 Nesogale talazaci | reverse complement strand
AGTTTGCTTCTTGCTGTTCTTTTCTTTTTGTTTTGTTTTCAAGGGAAAGATTATCTTTCTTGGTTGGAAAATTAAATCAAAGTTTTAGAAGCAAATACAAATACCATATGTCTGTACACTTGAGTTCTCCCAAGTCAAGCCTCTTCTTCTGTAACACACTTTTCAATGATCTTTTTAAAGTGCGTGTAATTGCACCTGCAGCATCTGTGCTCACATGGGTACCAGACCGCGAGGACTGCCTTCAGAGAGGAACGGACTGCCCGTTAGGATAAAAAAATGTGGCTTTTGGTGGTGAGTCAGGCATGCTTTGTTCTGCCATCCACAAATCGCTGTGAGTTGGAGTCAACTCCGCGGCATCGAACAGCAATAATAACCACAAAAAGTCAATATAGCCCAGGGAGAATTAGCCTCCAGCTTTTTAAACGCCTCATTTATGCTTGTTGGTTTTTGTGCTTGTGGATAGCATCTGTCAGAAAACTCCCAGACAAGATCAAACATCTCTCTGGAGAGCGCAGAGTAGGAGCTGCATCGAGGACATTCATTGTTGGGGGGGACTGGAATTACTGAACGGAAGAGAGAAATCAAGGACAACTGACTTGGTGACCTTGAGCCCATTGCTGTCCCTCCCTGACCCCCAGTTTCTTTGGTGTGTCAAACAAGGAGTTGGAACCGTTGGTCTCTAAGGTTATTTGGAATTGAAAATTGTAATGAGTCAAAGTTCAACTCACATGAAGGAAGGTGCAAGGAACAGCAAGAGGAAAGGGAGAGGGGAAGCTGATCCTGACCTAGAATACAGAGGGCAAACAGGGTGCAGAATGCCATCCCCGGAGAACATAGTGGCTAAGTCTGTATGCCTACACCTCTTCTCCATTGTCTGTCTTAATCTTCTGACCAGACTCAGAGCAAGTTGGGAGTTTCAGCTGACTTCATTCTGATTCATGGCACCCCCCTCTCATGTATCAAGAGTAGAATTGTGCTACACAGAGTGCCCCCTCACCCCCCTGACTGTGATCTTGAAGAAGCAACACGCTAGTATCTTCTTGTGAGACATCTCAGAGTCTTCTCAAACTGCCAACCGAATTTCCATCAGCAACCAATTGTGTGAAGAGTTTGTACCACCCAGGCACTCCCATAGTCACAGGAGGTCAATATGATTATTGCCCACTCCATAAATATGCATGGTAGGAATCAGAGAGGTGAGGAGACCTGCCCAGGATCACACAGCTAGCAAGTCAGGAGAATAAGCAGCGGAAATAAAGAGTTCAGCTGCCTACAGACCCCAGAGAGGATTATCAGGGCAAGACCGCACACCAGATGTTTCCAGACCTTTCCACCAACCTTTGAATTTCCAACATCTAGGTGGACATTTTCTGCAGGGTGTACGGACACCATCTGAGACACAGCAGGGATAAGTTCAACAGGTTACAAATTGAACTTAACACTTCTCTTGCCTGTGTCCTAAGTCTGGTTCTGTCATCCAATGGAGTCATAGTTAAAAATGGATGAGTTGGAATTTGAGCCTAAGTCCAATGAGTTGGAAAATTCAATTCCCCTGACTTTTCTCCTCACAGTTGATCAAATACCAAGCTCTCTGTGCTGTCCCTGTACCCAGTTTCCTCTCCATTTTTAGATCTATCTAATCTAACTAATCATTTGTGATTAGATCTAAATAATCGTTTTTCAATCCTAGGAAGAAAGGCTCGATTTCTCTCTTTGTTCCCAGCATGTGGAAGAGGTGCTGGTGCAAAAGTCAGGTCACCCAGAACACTCTTGTTCCTAAAAAGGCTCCCAAATAGGAAAAACTGAAGCAAGCCCAGCGGATGTCACCCAGAGTGACTACATGACGTATCACCAGGACAGACAGAAGAAGAGAGGAGGGAGACCTGCGTGAATTCTGGCAGAGGGACAAAACCTTCAAAGGAGGCCTCATGGTTGGAGAAGGAGAACCCCCAGGCAGACAAGGGGGAGATGGGGTCAAGCAGCTCCAGGGCATGTATATGGGTAAAGGGTAGCCCCAATACTTGAAAGTATATGAGGGTAAATCAAAATGCATAACTACAAAATTATAGAAACTTTTATTAAATGAAAGTATCACACTACGAAGCTATTGTTTCTCCACATATCCTACATCTCCATCTGGACACATCGGAAAGCAGTAGGTCCATCTCTTGAACCCTTCCCTGAAGAATTCTGAATGCTTGAATTTCCACCCCAACCACACTGTGGTTTTATCACTTTCCAGGGCACTCAAGCCATGTACCTTTGAAAAGTTCTGTGAGTTTGGGGACCAAACACAAGTCTGAAGGGGCAAGACCAAGGTTGTCCAGTGGCGAAGGAAAGAATTCATAGGACACTTCTTGCTCTCCTAAAAGCATGAGCCAGTGCTCTGTTGTGATGAAGAACATCTCCCAGCACAACCTCCCTGGACTTTTTCTCATTCGTCTGTGCAGTGTCCAGTTTGGGTGAAGCATCTTCCTCCCATGACTCCATCCTCATCTTGTGATATGAAGAAAATCTACCCCTTTGTGATCGTCAAAAGGCAGTCGCCATCACCTTCGGAGCTGACCTCTCTGCCTTGGATTGAACCAGCTCGGTGGAGCCCCTCAGAAGCCCCTGTTGGAATTGTTTGGGGAAGGCATCCTGAGACGAAGACCAGCATCACAAAGGCATGTTCAGCATGTTTTGTGCAGGAGAAAACTGTGCCGGTACAACCTGGAGCCCTCATGGCCACTTGTTTGCTTGTCCTCCTACATGGAAAGATCACCTCAACAGGCAGAGTCTCCAGAAGCTGAACATAGGTGCAACCCATGGACCAACCATTTCCCTTGTAAGCGTCCACTGGACAGAAACCTCTCTGGATGTTCTTTGGTCAAGAATGGGATAGTCATGCTATTCAGACCTTCCCCAAATGGAGACTGATTCAAATTCCAGTGGTATGAATGAATGAATGAATGAATAAATAAATAAAGTCATATCCCCATGCACCCCATGTGCCAGGAGAGAACACCTGGCACATCATTCTACCCTGACACATGTTGGGTCACCAAGGGTCGGAGGTGACTGGACAGCCACCACACATTACACAATAAAGCAGCCCATGTGAGTAAGAAGGAGCACTGGGCAACTGAAAGCAGCAACGTGGAGAAATCCCAGGAGCCCAGTGACCGTGGGAGGCCACGCACGTAAAGGTCTGGAATCGGCGTGGGGAGTTAAGCCTTCGAGAAGAGAGAACACTGACCACCCACGCTGACTAGGAGAGGGCGTGTCAGGCAGTGAGCAAAAAGGCGACATCTGGGAAATTTCATTCTCTGGTTCGACCGTTAGTTCCCCAGCTAGACTCAGTGGTAAAATGAACTTCTAGCTGTCCACTTACAGAGCATTATGCGAGAACAATGTGTTTCTTAAAGAAAAAAGCCCGTTTGCTTACTTTTCAGAATATGTCAGAGGGAGGAACGTGTCAGCCGTCGTGTTGGACAGAGGCAGTCAAAACTTTGAAGGTTAACAAATCGCCAATTGTGATGACTGGATGAATGCATTTGCAACTTATGAAGTGTGGAATAAACAATGAGCCAAGAAATAAAGAGTAGGTGAATGAATCCACACAGTCGTGGATGTGTAAATGAATGAATGAATGAAGCGCTGAGTGCAGGAAGGATGGAAGGGCCCCGCCTGGCTGAGTGGGAAGCTGAGTGTGCAAGTAAGCGATGGAAGGGCGAGTGGTTGAAAGGACAGCCAATGGGAGGGAGAATAATGAAACCAAAGTGTACAGTAAACAATGAATTAACACATTAATGAGTATGCAAGGAAGAGTGAGAGAAACAATAAATTCATGGAAAAAATGAGTGGAAGAAGTGAATGAATGGATGCATGAATAGGTGGGTGGGTGGGTGGATGAATAGATAGGTAGATGCATGCACGGATGGATAAATGTACATATATAAATATAAGCGAATGAATAAGCATATAAACAGATAAATGGATTTCGATTGAACATGAGTGGGAGGTAAGGCATAGAGCAGAAAATGCCCACCTCTGAGGAGAAGATCTCCACTCAGTCACCTGGTGGTACAGTCCTGGCACGTCAGCTGCTGCCTTCCACACCGGGGAGCTTCCCAGGGTGGCTGCCATTGAGAGGTAGTAAGAATATGATTGAACAAATGTCACAAATGCCCGTGAGTGTGCCATTTGCTCCCCAGGATTAACTGGGTTCTGTGGGAAGAGCTAAATAGAATTCACTACATTGTTTTCCCAATTACGTTGCAGATAATTACCTATTATGTAGAGAAACCCCAGCATGATTTTAATAATCGTTACTTAAATAACACATTTTCCCCGTCTCCTCACACATTAACCTCCAGGAAGAGTAATTAATGTCTGCGTGGGGCGGTTGGCTAGGTGGCATGGGATTGAGAAGCAGGCCAGAAGCTGTCACTGTAAGCACACTGTGAGACTCCGACCCTGGGGAGGCTGTGGCCGAGAATGAGAAGCTGGGGTCAGGACACTGGCAGGTCGTTCCAGCACCTCCCCTGAGACACCAGGGTGTTTCCCCACATGGTGAACTCTCTGGCAGAGGGAGTAAGTGCATTCTGTTGCTCTATATTCCTGGACTCACCTGGCTAGCAGGGACATCTCACTCTAGACCCAGATCAGGGTCAGAGTTCATCATTCCCAGCTTGGCCCCATAGCACAGGCACACCCCCATCACGGGAGGGCAGGACCTTCTCTTGGTGTGTCTCCCATCACGACCACCACCAGGCTAGCCAGCCTCCACAGAGTACACAATCTCAGCTCAGTTCCCACTGCAGCGTTCAGTGCATAATAGATGTCCAGTAAACATTGGTGGGAGGAATAAATTATCTTACTGCAGATTGTGCATTTAATGAATGCCCAGAAAATTCCTTTCTCATACAGGAGGCTCTCGTGGCACATCCATGTCAGTTGTCCCCTGAGACTCCCCTGAGATTCTGAGTCTGTCTGAGTTGCCCCCCCCCCCATCCTGTGTGTGGTCCCCCTACCCTGTGATCCTGAAGAGCACCGGGAAAGCAGAGGATAGTGTGTACTGTAAGTGTCACTGGGTCCTGATGTGCTTGGGGGAGGAATGCCTTGCTGAGTCTCTACAGTGACCCAGGTGTAGAGTTGCTTTGGCTAGAGGCCAGTCTGTGGGTCTAACCAAGCCACCCACCTCTCTCCCAAAGGGCTGGTAGAGGCATGTGGGATGAAGACAGAACTTTTCCGCAATTACATATGCCAAAATATTAAGCAAACTATTTACCAGCATTTGATGTGGAAGTGAAGTTAGCTGTTCTCCCTGTGGTTCCCAGTTATCTACAGCCTTTGTGTTGTCTCACAACAGAGCTAAGTCCCCTGCTGTTAGGATGATGGTTCCCTTCCTTTGAAGTCTGTGGGCCGATTCACATGCTGATGTTTTTGGGGTTTTTTTCACATTCTGATATCAATGATCTCTAGTGTAACCTGTTTAGCCACATCCAGGAGTCTGGGGCCTGGTCTTGTCACATGGGACCCTAATAGCTCCCTTTCCTATAACGTGTGCATATGGCACAACCCCTTCCTGTGATGTATGTCCTTGCCTGTAATTAGGGACCTGGTTTGGCTCCAAAGGGTATATAGGAATGTGACATAGGATAGAGGCTCTCTCTCCTGCCCCTCCACATGGGACACTCTCCCTCATCATGTAATCTCTTCCCCCACTCTCTCTCTCCACGTGGACCATCAAGCAAGGCAGAGGGGAGCATTTACCATGAAACAATATATATCTGACTCTTATTATTCTTCTCACTCATGATTTCTATATCATGATTATAATAAGTAATAATTATGGTTGCACAACTGCCTATTGACCCTTGCTGAGTGTATCAGAAACTGACCACTTCTGATAGAGGTATGACAACATACCCCAGTCCCCATTGAGTGCCAGAAACAAGACCCAATGGATGCCCTATCACGGGGACTGAATGTCAGCACTTCTGCCCACACCTGTTGGTCAGAAGGTGCTTCCAGCTTCATTTCCAGGAGGGAAGGACATCTGGAGAAGGTGCTAAGGTCAGGGAGTCAGGGTCAAACAGGCAGCATCTTACAGAGAGGACTGAGGGCAGAGGGCAATACCCCCTCAGCAGTGAGAAGCTGTAGTGTCTGAGGGGGAAGCCAGTTCTCCCCACTCAGCAGATTGCCAGGGACCTCCATCGGAATCCTTTGGCAGCCCCCAGGAAGTGTGGCCTGACTCACCTGAGGGCCTTTTGTCTGTGGGACCCTCGACGAACTCCAGGAACCCTGCTGATCCCCCAACTTTAGCCAATGGCATTGGGCACAGATGCCCAGTGACTGTCCCTGGCTGGTCACAACCAGGCCCTGCCCAGAAGGGCTGCTCTGGCTTGGATTCATTCACATCCTCTGCTCTCCTGGAGAAAGTCACCAAGAACTGAGTCAAAGTCAAGACAGCCAAAAGTACTCTTAGGCCCCCTCCAGATAGCGAGTACAAGGCTACAGGACTCCCCTTCTTAGGTTTACTTCCTTATTCGCCTTGGCCTGGAGCCTCACAAATGGCTCTTAGAGGACAATGTTACACAGAGAGGAGGGGAGAGAGGTAGTTCCTGGGAAATGAGACCAAGCACAATTACACTTGGGCCTCCCACCTGCCCCATATACACATTTGGGGGAAACACTCTACTGCAGTAATTGTAGCTCTCTGGAAAATCTCCATGGCTTAAGGTTCATACGATTCTTGGGTCCTCCGCTGAGGATTCTGGCCTTCATGGGACAGAAACACATCCTTGCTCTGCTTCCAGGGTCATGGGTCCTTTTCAAATCTCCTGCTCAAATGGATCCCAATCAGGACAGAGTCCAGGGTATTTACAGGGCTGGTGGAATGGAAGAGACTCTGGTCCCTTGGGAGGAAGAAATAAAGCTGGTGCAATGATAGTGTTTATTAGCTTAACTATTGATCAAAACATTGTCACTAGTATCTACTGGGAATCCGAAGTTAAGTGACTACTGAAAAGCTGGCCATTCGGACACACCCACAGGCATGTGGGGAGATAGACCTGGAGGTCAGGTTCTGCAAGGTCACAATCTCACAAGTACAAGGAGGTAGCGATACTCTACACAGCCAGGATGCTTACCAGGTGGCATCAACTAGACATCAACCCACCACATCACAAAGTCAGCTGTGGAATTTCTATGGCACAACCCTGCCTGGCATAGGCATCAGGCAAATTATAGTTCAAATCCTCATGTTTCCCCTCACCAGTCAGGTGGCCTCGAGTAAGTAGAACCACATCTCTGAACCTCCGTGTTCTCCCCAATAAAGTGGGACGGGGGCCTATGACCTCTGCATGGCCTGGGGCCTGCCTATGCCTTCCCTGAAGCTGCTGTCAGTGCCAATCAAGCACTTTGGCAGTTGACTGTGGACCCACTGAGGGCTGGGATGCTCAAGAGAGAATGTGCAGCCCTTAACAGGAGACGGGTTAACTGAGCTGCCTTCTGAGGGCTGGTCCCAGTTGAGCACAGAAGGCCTGGGGACAGCAAACCAAGCCCAGGACAACAGAGAGCTGATGTCTTGGTTGCTCAGTGCTAACACTGCCATAACAATGCCTTACGTGGGCGATTTTAACAAACAGAAGCGTACCTTCTGCACAGCTGAAGAGGCTGGAACTGCACAGGCAAGGACGTTTGCTCTGAAGGAAGGCTCTCTGTCTATTCTGAGGAAGCCCTTGTCTCAACTTCTCTAGAAGTCTTCTCAGTGGTTCCTAGAGGTCTCCCGAGCACTCTCAGGGCTTGCTCTCTGTCCCCCATGAGTCCACTCTCAAACCGGCTGGGTTTCAGACACACTCTCTACTGACACGGCTTCACCTATGCAAATAAGAAATGAGAGGACAACTGCACCCACAAGGGTTGTTGTTGCAGTGATTGGGGACCTTAGAGTTAGTTCTGACTCATGGTGACTCGACATGCAGGAGAGTGACATGCTCCCTGGTCCTGCTTCTTCTGCACCTCTGTTCTCATGGTTGAACCCACGACTGCAGCCAGGGTGTCAATCCATCGCATCTTGGGTCTTCCTCTTTGTGGCTGACCTTCAACTTTCCCCAGTGCAATGTCCTTTTCCAGGAACTGGTCCCCCCTGATAACACGTCCAAAGTACCTGATGATGCCAAGTCTCGGCATCCTGGCTCCTCAAGAGCATCCTGGCTGAACTTCTTCCAAGACACAGATCTTGGTTCTTTCAGGAGTCTATGCACTCTCAAAAGTCTTCCCTCGCCCCCAAATTCAAATGAGCAGGGTCATGTTCAGCTTTCTTGATTCTACATCCAGCTTTCACATATGTATGAGATGACTGAAACTACCCTGGCTTGGGCCAAGCACACCTTCCTTGATTGGAACCATGCAATATTCTCTTATTCTGTTCTACTGATTGCCTCTGGATCCACATACAGGTTCCACGTGAACACAATGAAGTGCTCTGGAATTCCTATTCCTCTCATTGTTATCCATAGCTCGTTTGGATCCACAGGGTCAAATGCCTTTGCCTTACTACCACTGATGCAAAGAAGGAGGAGGGAGACAGAGATGGAGACAGAGAAGGAAAAGAGAAAGAAGAACAAGAACTAGAAGAAAAGGAAGAACAAGAAGAACCCCTAATTCCAAATGAGATGACAACTACAGGTGAAAGGTTAGGATACTTTTACAGATTCAATTATGTGCCCCCCCAAGACAGATTAGGTATTGTAAATCCTAACCCCAAGGTGTGTGGTTCTAATCTCTCTGGGGAGTAAAGTTGTGGTGTAGAGTGTCTTCACTCCATCTCTTCCACTTGAAATGAGCACATTCTGCAAGTGTCCAGGGGTCAGAGTTGCAGGAGGAGAGATGACACTGCACATGAAGATCCCAGGGAACGGAGACACGAACTGAGAAGAGATGAGAGCCCCCCCCCCCTCCAAGCCCAGAGTGAACAAGAGCCTTCGTCTTGGACCAGCTCCAGAAAGGCAGAGAAAGGGCTACAGTAGTGACTCACTGGCGATGTCTCTGTGAGAGCAACACCAGATCATGAAGAGAGACCCCCACACACCTTCAACCCAGACTGGTGGCCCTGCAACACCTATTCTGCAAAGCTCTTCCGCAGAACAGTGGAGTTCCCAGATAAGCCCAGAGCCATGAGTAAATAACTTCTGAGGGAAATGGTTGAATCGTCCACAGTAACTGTCTGCTCAGCAGCTTAGGAAACCACTCGACCACTTTCGATGGGGGTTGTGCTGTTTGACATTCTGACCAGTGATGCAGGACTTTCCAGTTCTTCCTCATCCCTCACCAGTACTTGTTATTCTCAGGCTTTTTAATTTTAGCCGTTCTAGTGGGTGTGTAAATAGCATCTCATTGCGGCTTTAATTTGCATTTCCTTGATGACTAACGATGTTGAGCATCTTTTTCTTGCGCTTATTGGCCATTCATATATCTTCTTCTTTGATTACTTTTTAATGAAAAACACATTTGCATCCAAACTGAAATTATATTGTCAGCAGTTAATTATCACTTGTCAAACAAGTGTGTGCCGAGATTGTGGGTTTAATTTTCATGTAGGTTTGCAAACGCCTCATTCCTTTTATTTGATAAGGACTCTCTGAACGAAAGACATTCATTGTTGGAAATGGTGGCTTTTTAAAAAAAATTTTAAAGCGGCTTTAAAAATAAATAGGTTTCCTTAGAGTCTGAGTCAGGGTTCTTTGCAAGGAAAGGAGAACCATTCGACTGGGTTGAGGCAAAGAGAAAGTGTGTGAAAGAGTATTTTGTGAGGCAGGGAGTGGGGGGTGGAGGGCGGGGAGGGCGGGGCTATATCCTGGCATTGCTGCACCACCAGGCCTCAGTGGAGTTTGGGGCTGGTTCTGAAAACCCTGCTGGGACCCTGGACAGCTACCCACCTTCTGAGTCACCTCTCACACTTCATTCTCTCTGCAACCAGGTTTTCCCACTTCTCTCATTACAAAAACGAACGCCCTCCTCTTAAAATTGCACATCGTCGGGTCAAGGGCCAGCAGAGGTCAGCCCAACTGTCCCAGCAAAGGGCCCTGGCGAATCCTTAACCCCATACTTCTGTTTCTTTCACCAGGGCTAGGTGGTGTGGGGGAAAGCTGTCCCTTCCCTGGAGCCTGACCCACAGCGACAGCATCTGTGTAGTCAGAAGGCAGAGATAAGGGGCAGCACCCATCTCTGATCCCTGAGAGGGTGAGGATGGGGGTGCCAGCCCTTGCTGTCTACTCTGCCCTCTCAGGATCATCGCCCCCCAAAATTGGGGGAGCTACCACTCGGAATCTCTCAGTCCCCTCAGGCCCCTGATGTAGTCCCTATCCCCCTGAAATAGGGCATCTTGACCTACTGCGTCCTCTGCCTTTGACTGGCTGTTTCCACATGGATCTGAGTAGAGGCTGAATTATATGTGTGTCTGTGTCTGCAGGGGCAGGGTTGTGGGGGAGGGGAGTTGTGGCAGTGTATCTGTGTGTCGGGGTGTTTGGGTGTGTGTGTACCTGTGAGACAATGCATCCCAGTGAACATAGGATGGGAGGCATTTATGGGCAAGCTGTGTATGTCTTCTTGGATGGTGTATGTACGAAAACTGGGTATGTCTGTGTGGAAGTTGGGTCTACCTATATGGATTGCACGGTTTGAGGGTGTTTGTGTGTTGCTTGTGTGTATCTGAACATCAGGGGGCCCTGTTTGTATGTGAGGCAGGGACATCTCTGTGCATCTGAATGTCAAAATGTTTGTGTGTCAGGCAAGTACACTTATGTATATCTATGTGCTAGGGTTGTTGGTGTGTGGCTTGTGTTGGGAGTGCCTGTGTGTATCTGAGTGTGGGACCTGTGGGTGGAAGAATCCTGGGTCCCTGAGAGTATTTATGTGTACACTGTACATACCCGCACATCTGTGTGCACATATAGAGAGTTCAGTGAGAAGCCCACAGCCGTTTCCTGAGACCTGGGACCCAAAAAATCCCACTTCAGGTTCCCCCTGCCCCAATCTGGGGCTCGTTCTGCTGCCGCCAAGATCCACCTCACCCACATGGGCTTGTCTCCTCCCGTCACAGCCCCACCAGTCGCCCAGACCACTCCCTCCATCCACAGCTGTAATTGATGTAAATGCAGTTGTAATTTCTAATCATTTCCTGCAATTTGCAAAATGGTTTCTTTGGTTCCTGCAAAAGGTACTCCACCGTGAGCCGGCTGCGTGCTTCCCCCTGAAGGAGCTTTATGAAAATGATGTGCCCCACAGGGCTGCTTTCCAGGTAAGCAAAAAGGTGGGGAAAACAATCAAGCCTCCAGAGGGGGCAGGCAGACAGGGAGAAGACATGCATGCTCAGAGAGAGGGTGCAGGCAGGTTTACGTTGTAGCAGACAATCCCATTCGCTTCTCCAGTGGTCCAGCCTCCCCATTTTTTGTGATAGGGTTTTCTCTTGTTTCCACCCAACTCTGGGGTCCTAGGCTCTCACAAACTGTGCCCAGGAAAATGGGACTGATGCCAATAGAAACCTTGGAGGCACTGAGTATAAAACCAGACACTCTGAGGAGCCTTCCAGTCTGGCAGTGAGCAGAGAGAGAGGGAAAGAGAGAAAGAGAGAGAGAGAGAGAGATGCTGGTTGACCCTCCACCCTCCCAGCAGCCTCTCTGGTTCTTGGCTGCCTCCTGTGTTGGATGAGGTCAACTAGCAATGAGAAACTCAACTCAGCATCCTCCCTGTGGCCAGCCCGCTCATAGAGGGCCCTTTCCTGGACGTGACTAGGACAGAGCTCATGTGATCCCATCCTCTAGTGGAGGTGGAGGCAGAGGCCTGAGAGAGGAATCGCCCAGGTGGCACCATGGCCACTGCCTCAGGCATCTCTGGCCCCAGAATGGAGAGGTTCCTCCCTCCCTGAACCTGCACAGCTTCTGGGAGGCTGGATCAGATGCTCCTGGTGGCTCCAGCGGCCATGGCACAATTTTCAAAAACATATGGGGTGTTTCAAAAAAGCTCACGGAAAGATGGAATTTAAAGGTAAGGAAATCTTTCCGTGAACTTTTTGAAACAATCTCCTATGCGAGGGAAAACTGGCCAGACCAGAGAGTGTAAACCAGACCAGCTCCCCTCCAGCACCCATCAGGCCCCTCTGCACACAGATTATGACCTCTGGCTTCTTCCTGGAAGTCCAGGCAACTGTGAACAAAGCACTTGACATCCTCCAGTAGGCGTGAGGCTTGTCTCGTACTGGCCTGCCCCCCATCCTAGTCATTCCCTCCTGCTCCCCCAAAGGGGCCTCTTGCTTCCCAGGTAAGATGTATGGAAACTGCTTCAAGCAGAGGGGCATCACATGCAAAGGCACAGAGGTTTGAGAAAAAGGGCCAGTGTGATGGACTGGACCATCTTGAAGGAGGGGACTCAAGATGGGGCCGAGGGCCAGAGGTCGACCCCTGTCAGCCCATAACATGGTCTGGGCCTGGGAGAAGGAGGAGCTGTGGCAGGTCAGAGATGGGCGACTCTGCCCAGAGTCCCTCTGGCTCCCAGTGACAGGAGAGAGTGGATAGGTCCAGCGGGGTGAGGGGACCATGGCAGGACCAGGAGAGCCTGGGGAGGAGGAGAAATGAGGAGATCTGGGTGTGTGTTAAGGTCTCACAAACAAGACTTGAAGTTATACACATAAGAAGTATTAGGCATGTTATTATTTGATGAACAGTCATGTGATTTCCCTCACCATCTCCTTTCTTTAAAACTCCAACCACTGTCTCCCTCTAAGATCAAAATGGAGGAAGATAAAGGAATGAAGATATTCGTTGTAGTGTTATTTGTTATAACAAAATAAAATGCAACTGTCCAAATGTTATAAGTAGGGGCATGGTGCAACACTGGAGGGTCCCTCTGTGAGACAGGCCACTTTCAAAGGGCGCTTCAAAAAAGTTCATGGAAGAATGGAATTAGAAGGTCATGCACTTTTTTCATCAACTTTTGCATCACCCTCATAGAATGAGATGAAACACAGGTCAGACCAGACTGTCAGGTTAAAAAGAAAAATGGCAAATTCAAATCTATACCACATGGAGGACCTAGCTGGGCTCACCCACGGCCAGTTCTCCTCTGCACCCACAAGAGGACATGTGTCCCAGGGTGACCGTGAGACTTTCTTTGGACACTGAGGTAGACGTGAATGGAGGCAGAGAGTGTCCTTCTGGAGTAGAAGCATTCAAGAACCACACACAGTTCTCCAGCCCTTTCTTCCCCATCACAGCCATGATAGAAATGCACACTGAGACGTTGGTGTCCTGTGGTGGTGGAGCCTTTATCAGCCTGAGTCCCTGAGTGTCCACGATGGACAAAGCCCTCCCAGCTGACCACATAGACAGGAAGCAAGAAATCCCCTATTGTTTGTGGGATGTTTGTCACTGAATCATTTTCTAGCCTATTCTAGCAGTTCCATGAAATTGAAAAGGTGGACAAATAGCATCTTCAGGGACAGACAAAAGAGCTATCAACACTTTAATAGCCATGACCTTGAGAGGCAGGAGGCCAGATGACGTTTGGGTTCTCATATTGGCCATTTCACGTCTTGCAACTTGCTCCAGAGTGAGAGACTCCCATGAAGGGAGAGCAGAGGTCTTGACAACAAAGCACCCGGGCCTGGCCGATTCCAGCCCTGTCCACGCTGCCTTTCTCTCCCTCATCCGTCCCGCCCAATTAGCCCTTTATTAAAGATCGTTCTGTTCTCTTAATTGTCTGTCCTGCATAATTTACCATGGTCACACACTGTCTTGTTCTCAACCACTTAAATTTAATGTCTCTTGGCCACAGTTTCCTCATCTCAAAGTGCAGAGATGGCGGAGATCTCTAGAGGCCCTTCCACGTCACGGCTCCCCCGAGTAAAGGATAATAAATGGCAGAAAGGGCTTTCCTAGGCACCATGGGCCAGGGCCCATGCTAAGCGAGTGCTTCACAGCACTGCTTTCTGACAGCAACCCTGGGGAAAAGGCTGCCGTCCTTCCCTTCTACAGATAAAGAAATGAAGCACCACGATGTTCAGAAATGTGTCCGAGGACACATAGTCCAGCCCAGGTGGAGTGGGCTTTGAACTCCAGCTGTCTACTCCCCAGTTCCTGAACTTCCTCCTGTTCTATTGAGTGCCAGACCTTTATTGTGCCCATCCTCTGTGCTGGAGGCTCAATGCACAAAAGGCATGATAACCTGGTACATGGGCCAGACCTTTAACACATGTTGTGTTTGTGAGCTCTCACAGCAGCCTACAGGGAGGCTAACTATGCAAACAGACAATTGTCATCACCTATAAACACAGACCGCCTACCCATAACCTCTGCACTCTCAGACTGTGTCCAGTCACTGACATTCTAAGTTAAAGACATTCCCCAATCAATCACAGAGAATGCCCTGGAGTTAGCCAGCCCCTCACTTCTCCAAGCTATCAGGCCTCTCTTTGGGCACACCCACTGCCTTCCCTCCCCTCTCCCCACCCCCCCCCCACCCCGGCTGCCCCACACTATAAGCTTCCAACTCATTTGGCTGTCACAGAGTCACTGTAAACACACATGATGGTGGCAGAGTGCCTTGTTTTAGCTGACTCAGTAAAAGTCTTTAAGATTAGACTTTGCTTATTCTCATTCGGATACAGGTAGCAGAGGCAGTCACAGGCATTGCTGAACGCATGAGGATGACACAGACAGGGCAAATGTTTGGTCTAGAATCTTGACCCCAAGCACTCTTTGGGTGCATGAACCTGCTTCCAACAGATGTCCCCTCATTAAATCCTCACAGGGCTCACCTACAGGGTCGGTACTGATGCGTCCATTCTGTAGTGAGTAGGTGGTGAAGACTGACTCTGAACCCAGACGTATAGGCTCCAAAGCCTGTTCTTTTCTCCTTATTCCATGAGGAAGGGGCCTGGGCATTCTGGATGAAGCTGCCTACTCAGATGTCCTTGGGGACAGAGAAAATCACCAGAGAAAATCACCAGAGAAAAACAGTGAAACACACTGTTAGGCCAGAATGGCTAGAGAAACAAATACAATAGCACGCATCTATGGCCAAGAAAGAATTTTATGTCAGATTCCAGCTTTATGAAGATTCCAGTTCAGTCCAACTCAAGTCCATAAGTCCAATACTCGTGCTTAGTTCCCTCTTCTGGTTCTCATAGGCATATGCGATGATGCAGAATGCAGGACCGTCCCAGGCCTGGGTCTGAAGTCGTTTGGATCCAAGCTCATTAAAAACATGGCAGGGCAGCCAGGAGGAAGGCAAAGAGTCAGAGAGACACGGAGGTTCCCAGGATCCTTCTGAAGAGAAGGCCACACCCGCAAAGAGGCATCATCAGGCTGTGACCTGACTGACAGGGTAGATTCCACCCTTCCACTTGCGTACATCTTCAAGTTGACATGAAATCCTTGCACTACCACACTCACTAATAATGCCATCATCCATAGCAGGTTGGCAGTGACTGCTGAGCACACTGTACAGATTGTCTCCAATTCTGGCCTTTACCCACCCATTGCCTTCAAGTCTATTCCAACTCATGGAAAATCTGCAGGACAGAATAGGATGATCCCTTGGGTGTCCAAAGCTGTAAACCTTTGCTGAAGCAGATTGCCTCCTCTTTCTCCCTAAGAGCAGCTGGTAGGTTTGAACCCCCACCAGCCCTGCAGTTAGCACCTCAATGTGTAACACACACACACACACACACACACACACACACACACACCCTAGGTCCCCACAGTTCTTTTCTAGCCCAGGAAGGAGATGGTATTATTATCTTCAACTAACAACTTAAGGAACTGAGTTCAGAGAAGTTAAATAATTCATGCTTTTTCCACCTGCACCTGGGGCTCAGAGATTCTAACCGTGACAGAGTCTCTGCCTGATGAGACTCGGGATCAGAATACAGAACCCTTCAGGAAAGGCCACAGAGAGATTGTGTAAACTAGAGAAACAAATTCAGAGACACTCATATTTGTATAAGAAAGAGCAATAGATCAAAGAGTAATTGCATATTCAGAAAACATCCCATCCCAGTCCTGATCAAGATCATAAGTCTGGTATTAGCCCATGATTCTGTTCCTAGTCCATAAATCTCTCTTCAGGCTCATGCATCTGCATACAATAACGCAGTATGCAGGAAGATCAAAGGCCAGTGGGTAGAAAGTCTTGTGGATCCAGTGGCAAGGGAAGCATCTCCAGGGTTGATGCAGGTCTGGGCCACATGGCTCATTCATGTCTCAGCGTGGCTCATGTTGGCATAGCTTATCAACAGGAGGGTCAAGCAGAGAAAGTGTGTGGCCTGCAGACAAGGAGAAAGAAAGGAGGCTTCCAGAATCGTGATGAGAAGGCCACACCCATAAGGAGGCATCATCAGGCTTTGACTTAATTGACAGACTAAACTCCATCCCTTCATTCTTAATTACCCTCAAATTGACTTGATATTACATAATTACCACAGAGATAGTCAGGCCCTTCTCCTGGGAGCAGGGAGCAGAAGGAGAAAGAGGGGCTCCAAAGAGTCAGGACATAGGACCTGGAACAGAAGCAGCCGAACCCCAGGGCCTAGAGCACTCACTGCCGCATCCCTGCTGTCCTGGCTAGCCATGCTGGAGAAGGTCAGCACCTTCTGCCCCTAGGAACCCAGAGGAGTTGTGACTATAGCCTGTCCTGTGAGCCACAGCAGTGACCACAGCTAGCCCACTGTCAGCCGCTAATCTGGCTGGGGTTGCTCACCCAGGTAATTGTTCGAAATGCCATTGTCAGAGCTCATGACATCCTGGGATGGCCATAAACTCACAAGTCAGAAGTGGGCTGAGTAGGGAGTGGCCTTGGATGGTTTGGACGTGATTAGAAAGAGAAACAGGAATATATCTGGAAGCTGTGAGAAGACTCAGGTTGGAGACTGCCCATTCCCAGGGTTAAGGAGCATTTCCTAGAGTCGCAGAAGTCTGCATCCCAGCGTGAGAGTCTGAAGGTAGGAAACACAAGTTGAGCCATACATGATATAACCTGTGAAGACAAGAGTAGCAGAACGTGGAATCAGATTCACAAAGCAACAAGTGCTCTAGTGTGGGAAGAAACAGATGCAATCCCCACGGTTAAGGATTTAGCAGTCTTTGGACTTTCATTTTTATCTCGTGTTTTGAGGGTGCCCAATGAATGGTGGTCCAAGACTAACATATATTTACTGTTTTTTGTGCTCTCTTTTCTTTTTCATGACATGTGTTAGTCTGTCAGACACAGCTCCGCCTTTGTGAATGAATGTTATTGAAAGTTTTGTCCAATTTCCAACCCTCATTGTTAGCGTAAATAGTGCCCAGTCACTGAATCTTTTCATCTATACAGGTCAACAATTCATGTATTGAGGTCTGAAAAGGCAACCTATACTTGTATAATTTCCTTTTCTCAGCAGTGTTTTAAACTCTATGCCATTGGCTGAATAAATGATACTATCAAGAGAATCACCTTGTGCCCCAGGGGGATGACTTATTAGGGTCTCTATTACAAAAGGATAACAATGTCACTAAAGCGAATCAGAGGTGTATGCGAACCATAGATCTATGGATGGATTTCGGACTTGCACTGAATCATAGCCCCAGTACAAGCACATTGGCTCATGTGATGTAGCCATTTTGACCATCATGAAGAGACCACTGAAGATATGGGCGCTACAGCAAAATGTGACGAAGAAATCAGTTGGTGCCCAGCTATCACAAAGAAGAGCATCTGGGATTGTTAACGTTTGTCTTCAAACAAGCAGCCATCTAAGTGAGGTGTCAGCTATGCCCACATGGAAGAAGCACGCCAGCCCGTGTGACCCAAGGATCCTGTAAATAATAAAATCAAAGCCAGGGGGAGAGAAAATGATCAGAATCTAAATTCTGAACACCTGGTATACAGAAGGCTACGGATGACAATGAAAACCGGAAATCCATTTTCTGGGTCCCCATATGGACTAAGCCTCCAGTGGCTGCCCTCTGAACACAATCCATGGACATGAATGTAAAGTCAATTATGGCAGATGTAGCTGGGTTAAAATGTCACACCTTCTCATTCGATGTCACTTTAGACCCATGTTAAAGTTATTTCCATTTTTAATCGTGTCTGCTTTTTTCTTTCTAAATATGATTCTATCCTCTATCTACCCATCTAAAGACCAACTGATCCTCCATCTTTCTCACCAAGGATGGAAGGAGGGTTCTGAGATCACCCTTCCCAGGTATTCTCCTCTCAAACTCCCAGGCCCATACCATCAGCCACTTCCAAGCAACTCCTCCCCTTTCCCCTGGGACAGAGGAGAAACAAGTTCTGAGAGCTGAAGGGAGACTAGACAGGCAGAACAAGGAGGTGGCCCATGTCTGAAGGTTTCACCCTGCACAGCCATCATCTCTCTTAGCATCAGGGACACCCCCCTGTCCGGGATCTGACCACCATGCACTATCTGCAGTAGTCTAGCCCAGGTAAGCACGTGAAAACAGGAACCCTCGTCCTGAAGGTAGAGAAGAGAAGGGCTTTCCTTGTTAGTGTCTGATGGAGTGACCTCTGTGGGCAAGGCTGGCCCTGCTCTAGCCCCTGGGGTCAGATCCCCTATCTGTCATTGCCTTCAGTTCCCCATCCAAATGTCACCTTTTCTGAACCCTACATGTCCTCCATCCCCTCCCCGACCCACTGTAAAGTGTCTTCACGATGCCCGTCTCCTGGCTCTGTCTTGTTCTCGGTCTCCCTGACCAGGATGCCAGCTCCATGGGGCAGAGTCTGGGCCATTCCACACTGATCCTACAGTTTGGAGGCTACATGGCCCTCAGAAACACGGGGACCCTCCGAGATGGACCGACAACAGCCATGGCAATGGACACAAGCATAGCAGCCATCAGGAAGATGGCGCCGGACAGGTAGGGTCTGTTCTATCAGATATAAGGGCAGTGGCAGGAGTGGTCAGGGTTGAGCAGATGCAGCTGACAACAACAGGGACCTTGGGCTCTCACAATGTTGAGAAAGCAAGGCTGCAGCGGGAGAGGCAAGGGGGGGTGTCCCAGAATGGAGAAGGAGGTTCCCAGCTACGGTCTCCTCTCCTGCTTTGTCCCTGGCTCACAGTGCGGGCACCGGCAGGAGCCCCGTGTGCAGTGGTTCAGCTGTGATGTGCACGTAGGTGTAGAGTTGTCAGGAATGAATTTTGCATATTTTGATAAATCTATAAATATGGAGTGTAATTAGCCATCATTATCATATGCTTGTGTTCTGCGCCGTGTACACGGTTTCCCCCACAGAATGCAAGCTGCCAATTCACCCCAGGAACGAACGGGGCCACCAGCCTGGCGGCCAGGTGACCTGCACCTCCGCTGACCCCGACCTGATGATGCCATTCTTCATCTGGGGTGTCAGGGGCCAGGGAACAAAGCACCTGGGTCAGAGGCAGGCTCTGGGGGAGCTGGAGGAAGCGCTGGGGCACAGAGAGCAGAATAGAGAGAGGCCAGCCCCAGCCACTGCCTGGATGGTGAATGGGAAGTGGGGGGGCTGGGGAGGGCACAGGGCTGAGCCCATGCTGCTCTGACCACCCAGGGCTGCTATGAGAGAGAGCCCAGGGCTGAGCCTGACTGTCCTGGGTGCAGCTGGCACCCTCCCTGAGCCTCAGAGCCTCCCCTATAAAATGGAGATAACCCCCCATTCCCTCCTTACAGGGGGTGGGGGTTTACAAGAGCTGGTGCCCATAACAGGTGCCCTGTACAGACAGAATGCTCAACACTGTGCCCAGCAGGATGGTGAGGGACTAGCCATCACATGTACATGTGACCGATGCAGCTGACTATGGCAGCAGCTAACCCAGACTGCCCTTCCCCCCCCCCCAGTCACCGTCCCCCTCCTCAGTGCTGGGACCAGACCTGAACCTTGGAAGGACATCTGGCTGCTCCTTCCTCCAGATCACTCCGTCCACCAAGGCAGAGACTTAGAGGAGGACTTTCTGCCCACTGCCCAGGCTAGGTCCACACCCCAGACTCCAACCTGGGGGGACCTTGGTGAGCAAAAGCGGAGAATGTGGCAGACACACAAGGCTTCCAGCCCCACTGCCTGCCCCCCCCTCCTGCCTTTGCTTGCAGACTCATGCTCAGACTTTGGGCCAAGTCCTGCCTACAGTCATACTTCCCTTTGCTAGAAAGTTAGGAGAACCATGTGATTCAGACCTGGCCACTGGGGGGCGGGGGGGGTGGGGATGGGAGAGAGGGAAGTGGGCCCGTATGAGAAGCATACTTCTGGGAAATCTGTAAGGCCCGCTGCCCCACCTTGCACATTCTGACTCTAAATGTTGTCATGAGAGACTGTGATGTTTGGAGCTATGACAGCCATCTTGCAACCATGAGGCAAAAAGCTAAGGACTCAAAGCCAGCCTAGGATGGCGAAGAAGAGAGACAGAACGGTCCCGCCTCTTTGCTGACACCCCCGAGCAGCTGGTCAAGCTGGAAGCCCCTCCCTGCAGACACCGGGCTGTGTGAAAGCATCGCAGGCCTCGGAGGCTTGGGTCGCTGCTGTGGGACTTTCTTTTCCTTAGTTTCTCCAAAAACCTAACTGGAAGGCGGCAGCCAGGACTTGCCAAGCATCCAGCTATGTGTCTGGGCTTCTGTCTGCATTTCCCATACCTGGGCTCTTGGAGGGCAGAGGTTGCATCCTGCTGAGATCCGTACCCCTGGGAGACTAAACCAGGCATGGCCCACAGTGCACCCTCATGGGGGAAGCATGGCCAAAGGATGGGCGGTGCGCACGTGAATGCAGCGTGTGCACAAAGGGGTGGGTCTGCGTAATGGGTCTCGATATGCTTGGCAAATTGGTAGGGAAGTGCCCAGCTCTGATGGGGGATTAGAATCTGCCAGAGGCCGTGCGACGGGAGAGGCGAGCAGGAGCTAGAGGAGGAAAGGGTGGCAGTGCCCTTGCAGCATTCGCTTCTGCGGCAACAGGGTCTGTCCTTGGCTCAGCCCCTCCTCTCACCTCTGGCTCTCTCGTCTTGGTCACGGTCACGGCCTTTCTTCCCAGTGTGCTGGGGCCTTTGACAAAGGACCTCCTTTCCCAACACAAACGACTCTGGGAAGACGAAAGTTTGTGCTCTGTCCTTTCCCCTGGAAGAGCCCAGCAGAGGCCATTGTGTCCAGTCCACTGCAATCCTTGCCTGCATGATTCTGTACAGGATGGCGGGAGGGGCCGGGGAGAGGAGCCAGCAGTGGGAGAGGTGGAAAGCCACCGGGCTTTAGGGGAAGTGTCTTCTAAGATTTTGCCAGGTTTTGCAGGGAGAGTGGATGAAAAAGATGCTCCCCACAAAGGTTTCCATTTGACAGTTGGCTTCCAAGGAAGCTGGCGGGACTGTTTTGTAAGCAAGTAAGATGGCAGTCTTAAGCGAAGCACGGGCTGCCGGGAGGACTCGGCTCTCGGCTCAGCACCCTGGTGTCTCAGCCCCAGTCGGCTTTTGGGCAAAGTGAGGAGTCACGTTCTTTCCACCGACGTCTCGTATTTCTGATGCTGGGAAATGGTCCTGCAGTGGGGAGTCGTTGGCGGGGGAGGGGGCGCTGGGCGGGCACTGGGGTAGAGGTGGACGTCCTCCACCCACCTACCTCCTGCCCTGGGAATTGCCTTGGGAGGCCAGCAACGCAGAGTCCAGAGGAGTCCTTTCTCTCAAGATTAGCAGAGCTCGCTGGCAGGGTCCTAATTCCTTGCACTATCCCCAAGATCGAGGGTGATGTTAGGACTGGACAGGGAAGTGCTCACCCCTCTCATAACTGGCCAGATCAATGCTGCCCAGTGCCTGCGTATGGATACTTCGAGTGATGCTATCAGGGCCCCCCCCCCCAGGCTCCAAAAAAAGGCATTGCTGGGCCCAGTAAACAAGCTATTTACAGACCTGACATAGATTTGTATTAGCTTCACCAAGATCAATGTTAGTGCCTCCCCCTGATGATGCTGCACTTGAACAGCTCCTTCCCTTCCCCTCAGAGAGACCTGAGCACTCTGTCCTCTTCAAGGACCCAGGCAGTCATGCCTTCCTCCCTGCCTGCCACCCACTGCCGGCCTGCTTGCCTCCTCCCAGTCTGCCCCTCTCCTACTACTCTGTTCATCTCCTTCCTACCAGCCTGTTGACCTCCTCCCAGCCTGCCCACCCCCTGCCCACCCTCTCCTACCCTGCCTGTGTTAGTCCAGGTAGACTAGAGCAACAAATTCATAAATGCGCACATATATATGAAAGGTTTATATACAAGATGAATGGAACATTGAGAAAGCATCCCAACCAAGTCCAATCCAAGGTCATAAGTCTGATATTAGCCATATGTCTGATACCAGTCTATAAAGTCTCCTTTTGACTCACGAAGCACATGCAATGACACCAGGACAATCACAGGCCAGGGGGGACAGAGTCTTGTGTATCCAGTGGCAGTAGAAGGATCCTGGCACTGAAAGGGGTCTCCCTGTGGCTCCTCATTTCCAGGGCTCAGCGTCCATCGGCAGTATCCCCTGGTGGTAGAAACACCTAAGCGCTGGCAGGGCTCTCTCTGTGGCTTTCCTGACTTCAGAGGTCTGGTTCCATCAGAATATGCCCACGTGGCTTCTCCTCCGGCTCCTCCAGTTCCTGGGACTCAGGGTCTGTGTTGCCATCTTGTCTTGTCAGTAGAGCGTCTCCAAGGAACCGAGTCTATAGTCTCTCAGCTCCACGGGGAAAATATTGTGAGATTTCCCAGCATTCTCAGAGGAAGCCAGGCCCACCCAGAGGCCTCATTGGCTCTCTCCAGATTGACAGGCTAGACCCCACCTCGACACTCCCAATCCTGACATTGACACCAGAGCATCTGATCACCACCCTGCCCATCTATCAGTCCGCCCACCTCCTTGCTACCAGTCTATGTTCTTCCTCCCTGCCTGCCTCATCTCCTCTCAGCCTGCCCACGTCTTATCGACCCGCCTGCCTGCCTGTCCATCTGCCTGCCCGCCTGCTCCCAGTCTGCTCCTCTCCTCCCAGCCTGCTCACCTTCTAGGTGCCCACAGATCAACGGCCAGCCTGGCCACATACGACCAGCGTCCAGAGGGACTGTGTGCTCCTCCACTCACTCTTATGGGTCATGCGGAGAGGAATAAAACACAGTTCGCTTTGGACATGAGGGCTCCTGGGAAGGCATGCTGGACTCCAGGCTGCCACTGGGTCAAGGCCGACTCATGGCCACCCCCTGTGGATTTCTGAGACTGTGACTGTTTATGGGAGTGAGAAGCCCAGTCTTTCTCCCGGGGAGCTGCTGGTGGTTCCGAACTACCAGCCATGTGGATGGCAGTCCACCACCACCACCACACTCGGGCTTCCTCCTCTGAAGACACATACCTATTGCTGACCCCAGAGCAGCTGGTCTGATAGTTAAAAAAAAAAAAACCCTCACTGCCATCCAGTTGATTTCAATGCCTAATGACCCTGCATGACGGTAGAATGGTTCTTGTGGGTTTCTGGGCTGTAAACCTCTACGAAAGTAGACTGCCTCATCTCTCTCCCGTGGGGTGACCGATGGCTTCAAACTGCCAACTTTGCAGTCAGGGATCCACCTCCCTCTCTCCCTGTCCCTTTGGGAATGCCACCTGCCTCTCTGGGCCTCCTTTTTTCCTCCTGCAGGAAGGGGTGGGGCAGAAGAAGACGACAAAGAGAACAGGCAAGCAGAGGTCTCTTTGATCTGAAAAGGGAGGCAGGGAGAGGGCAGGGAGGTGCAGCCAGGGTGACCCAGGCCCTTTCCTCTGAACCCTGGAGCCTCTGCCCACCCCCCACCCCCGGAGACCTCAGAGTCACCCCTGACCCTTCTGCTCCTGCCAAGCACCCAGCTTCCAATCCACCTCCAGATCCTGACAGAGGAGATGAACAGCTCACGTGAGCCTTCAGGGGCTCCCCAGTGCTCTAAAGACATAAACAGAACTGCTGCAAGGCAACCCCCTGCTTTGGGTCTTGGCCCCCCACTTCCCCTCCAGGCGCAATTCCAGATACAATCAGCTCCTCATATCCCAGCCTCAGCAAGTCCCACCCTTCATCCCCGAGTACATCCCAGGCATCATTTCATGTCCTCAGCCCTGCAGCCCTTTCTAAGGTGTCCTTGTGACTCATAGGGTGTGCACTCCCCAGCTGATGGAAAGATATGTGGTTTCAACCACCTGAGGTTCTGGAGGAGCAGAGGCCTGGCCGTCTGCTTCTGAAAAGACAGCAGCCCAGGGGACACTCCGGGACTTGTCTACCCTGTCCCATGACAGCATAGCAGCAAACCCTCGTAGTGTCCATTGATCTACGTCCATATGGCAGGTAGAGAAACAGAGATGTGGGGAGATCGGATCGCTCACACCCAAGGTCAGGAGCTGAGTGTGCTGAGACAGTGGAAGCCAAGCCCTCTGCTCACCTTCTCCCCCTATGCAGGGCTGAGCGGCTCACCTTGACGGTCAGCACTCCCTGCTGATCACGCTCTCACTGTGGACCCATGAGGCTGCTCACCATGAAAAGCACAGACATCAGCTCCAGTTCGAACCCACCGAGGACTCCCAGGAGCCGGCCAACCTAGGAAGGGTCTCCTCTCATGCCTCTTCTCAGGCAAGCCCCCCTCCTCTTCTGCTCAAACTGGCTGTCCTCTCTGGGGACTTGGCGTATGGATCACGAGGACAGAAGCAGCGAGGAAGTCAGGACCATCTGTGTATCTCAGAGGAGCAGGTACCGTGAAGCCATCTCATTCCAGAGAGTCTGGTGAGGGGATAATGGGGGGAGGTTGCAGGGGGAGGGGCAGACCCCCAGACAGAAAGGAGAGAGTGGAGAGGAAGCATGAATGTGTTGGAGAGATTACTCTGCTCAGACATGAAAGAAAGATGTTCAATTATATTGTATTGCATTTCATTGGGATGTACATGCTGTACTTAGCTGCCTGCAAGCCTCGGATTAGCCAGAAAGAAAGTACAATGGAATACAAGGGAGAGAAAGAAAAAAGAAAAAAAAGCACCAACCAAAAACGCTCTTGAAATTGGAATGATTAAGAGACAGAAATAAAAGCCGGGCATGAGACAAAAGAGATTGCTTAGCACAGAGATTCTCTCCAAGGGACACCAGATCCCTGCATCCCCCTGGACCAGCAAGCTGTCCTCTAACCTGGCTGTCCCAGCCACCTGGCATCAGGGAAAGTTCCAGTCCAGAGCTTCAGGTGACCTCCGGGAACTGCCTTCTCTGAGGAGGTCCCATTTAAACTGAGACCCAAAGATGAGAGGGAACCAGCAAGGGTCCAAATGTTTGCTGCACAGCAGAGAAGATAGATGGGACGGGGTGGGCAGAACCTAGCTCACACAGGACCTGGCTGCTGTCAAGAGGAGTCTTAGCTTGATTCTGGGGTCAGGGAGAAGCCAATAAAAAGCCCAGAGGACAGGGGAGGGAAATGATCAATTCACATCCAGAATACCATTCTCCGAGTCTACAGCTTAGCCCCAAACAGAAAACCTCACTGCCATCAAATCGGCACCAACTGGAACCCGACGGGCACAGTAGAACAGCCTCTGTGGGCTTCCAAAGTTGTTAACTTTTTATGAGAGTAGAAAGCCCAGTCTTTATCTTGAGGAGTAGTTGGTGGTTTTGAACTGCTGTCTTTCAGGGTCTGGCATATAATTGGTGCTCATTAAATGCTTGGCGTCAGAGAGATCCCATGACAGAAGTGGAGAGAGACTGATGAGAGCTGACCAGTCTGTGTGCAAACCCAGCGAGGGGTGGCCCACTGAGGACAGGGATGCTGGTGACGGTGGTGCAGCTGCCTTTTGTCTGAGTCTGGACCTTTTGTCACGTGTCCTTGACGTGGAGCCAGAAGGAAGGGGCACAGATATCCCCAATGAGGTATTGATGTTTGTACACTAAAATGAAGTGAAAATTCTCTAACCTGATGTCGGGAGACATAGAGCAAGATTCTCATTAAAACGTGCATTGAGAAATATTTCAGTACGGAAATCAATGGAAGCTCATGAAAAGAATTACTAGCTGAATAATGAGGACGGACAAGTCAATAGCACTGAGTAAATGGCAGGGAGAAGCAGCAACTCACCCCCTGATTATAAGATCTGAGACGCGGAATTGATAAAACAATGACATTGAAATATGAGAAAGCATGCAACTTCCTACCGAAATAGACAGAAACCAGTTAATGTGATAAAGAGTGACACAGGGGGAACATCCATGAGTGCAACCTCCTACAGGCACTTTCTAGTCACATAAGTGGTGCAGACTATTGAGCATACCGTGGACAAGCACAAACAAACCAGTCTTAGGAGAGATGCCATCAGAACATTCTTAGGAAAAAAGATGGAAAGACTTTGACTTGCTTTGAACCAGGGGTGCCCAATATGTCAATCGCAAATGTAGTGTAGGTAGATGGCATGGCATTATAAAAATAGATGGGTTAGAGTTAGGGGAAGGGGAGGGCTGGTGTTAAACTTGGGGTTAGGGTTAGGGTTAGTTTAGGGTTATTGTGAGGGTTAAACTTAAGAGTTAGGTCGATTGTGATCAAGTATTAAGCACCCCTGCTTTGAACAAACAAACCAGAAGTAAAGACCAATTGCGGAGGAAATGGCATCTTGCTTGGGAAGGTGGAGAATCGGTGCAAAAGAGAAAGACTGACAATGAGATGGATATGCACAATAGCTGCCACGATCAATGGGTTCAGAGATACCAATGATCAAGAAGCAGGGAGGACCAGGTGGCGTTTTGTTCTGCTTTCCATTTGTCAGAAGAGTCCACGCGGACTTGAAGGCAGTGAAGAACAGCAGAGTGACTCTGTCTTGGGCTGGCCTCTCTAGAGGGGCCAGCCTCTTAGGCAGGTTCCAGGTCAGGTGGTGGGCTGAAGACTTCTCCTGCCTCTCCAAGCCTTGGGGGCTGAGGCACCCAAGATTGGCAGGAACATCACAGCTTGGTGCCTGCAGAGATGGATGACTCTCGGGTCAGCAGGATCAGTAGGCAATGTGGCAGACCATTGTCTCCACTCCAAAGAACCAGATGTTGAGCCAAGGACAGAATCCAAGCCCACTACATAGCAAAGTCCTCTTGAAAAGACCCTCCCCAAGGCCTATGCTCTGAATAAAGGTGCTGCATGCCACCCTAAGGTTATCCTACAGTGGAGGTTTACAGCTAATTGACTCTGATTACAGTGTGTTAGGTCAAGTCAGGGGCATGATGAGGTGGTAACTGTTAAACCACTGAGAATCCTGGTGCAGCCACATTGACATAAAACCTTAACTAGTGCAGACTCTCTGAGAGTCCTGCTGTGTCTTGCTCACAGCCTCTCCTCCCCTCCTTGCCCCCCCCCCCTCCCCGCAGGAGCATGAGTTTTGATGCAAGATGCCCTGGGTTCAGATTCTTCCTCTACTTCCACCTACTTGACTTGGAGCAAGTTATTTCCCCCAATTGAGACTCGGTTTCCTCACCTATAAAATCAGACTAACAATATTACCTGCCCCCAGGGGTGGTTATCAGGTTTATACGTGTAAAGCATGCAGAATGGTGCCCAACATCCAGTAATCCCTCAATTGGTCTCAGTTCTTTATCACCCTGCCCATTTTACAGATGAGGAAACGGAGGTCCGGAGACCTGGGTGATGATTGATGTTGTGGTGATTGATGTTGCCAGGTCAGGATTCAGACTCCGTGTTTTGGCTTCCTCTCCCTGCATGGTATAAGGAAGCTGCTTGGTCTCCCAGCATGATCAGAAGGGATGTGAGGAGAGGGCCCTGGAGCCATGCTGGCTCAGAGTCAGGCGTACCACCTTGGCCCAGGCAGTGTCAACCACCTGGGGAAGGGGACAGGAAGAGTGTCCACAGAGGACAGGGCACAGGGCCCCCAGAGTGCTAGCATCTGCACTGCATTGTCCTTTTCAGTCATCACAGCCACTCTATTCCTGCTTGCTAGAGGAGCAAACTGAGGCTCAGAGAAACTATAGTCTCAAAGCTGGGATCACACAGGTCAGTGTTGGAAGGAGTACCTCCCCTCCCATCCATTTGGGCCCAAGTCCACCCTACCCACCCCCAGGGGTCTGCTCATCACATATCTCATCTGGTTTCATCAGTCCTCAGAAAGAAATCTGCCCATCTCCCAGTCCATGGGTGAGGAAACTGAGGCCCAGGGTAAGCATGCACCTCATCCAAGCCCCTCTAGCCACTCAGTAGAAGGCCTTAAGGAATTCAAACCCAGAGCTGGCTGCTCCCAAACCACACATCCTCCGGGATGCTAGGGGCTGCAGGAGCCACAGCTCTGGGGAGCATGTGCTGCACTGATGGGGTGTCAGCCAGAGCCTGGGGGGAGGGAGAGGCTGGGCAGCCAACCCCCAGGGCTCCAGAGCTGTCCATGCTCTGAAGTTTGGGGGGGACGTTCCACTGAGTTCAATCCCTTCACAAAGCCAGAAGGCTTAAGGCAGAGCCTGTCCTCGGGGAGCCCAGGAAAGGCAGCAGAGAGTGAAGCTCATTTCCGGGGGCTACATCTCACGTTCCTCTTCCCCGTGGCATTTAGAGAGCTGAGAGTCGATGTCGCGTCACATCTCCAAGGGCCTCGCATAAACCCTGTGAAGATGGATTTATCATAAACTCATTATCTTTCACTCCCCAGGGTCGGAGGTCACATCAATAACTTCCTGCCGACTGCCTCGTGGAGATGTGCGGCCAGCCTGGTTGAGGAGCTGTAAATCCATCCCCCTCCCCCTGCTGGAAATCAATTGGATACCCAGTTGCTAAATCCACCCTAAATGAAAAAGCTCTTCAACCACAACCTTTTTTTGGGCTTCTGCTGAGCTGGCTGTGGGTGCCCAGGGGAGGCTGTCCTTGAGGTGTATCTCCTCAGACTGGCTCATCCAAGGTCAAGGGGGATAACAGGTACCTCTCAGGGACCCATCCCAGCAAGGGACAGAGAGACCAGGTGACCGCGGTCCATTTCCTTCATGCTATTCTCTATCAAAAGACAGGAGGCTAGCTCAAAGAGGACAGAATCTCCCCCCCCCCCTCCCAGATTTCCACCAAGAGCAAACACCCTCTGGAACCTGCTTCCCAAGGAGACCAGGGTTTCTCACTGCACAAACCAGACTTCCCCTTAAAATAAACAGGCTATGAATCAAACCCATGAGCATGACGTCCACAGGCTGCTCCTGCTGTATGTGGGGAAGAGACAGTGTCCAAGTTCACAGGGAAGGACAGACTGTTCCCAGCGAGAATAACCAGGGCTCTACTCTCCTCTTCTCCTCTTTGCCCCAGAACAGCACAGGCCAGGTGAACTTGCTGAGAGAATGGACCGGTGGCTTCAGATGAGTCCAACGGAAATATGGACTCCCCTTCGACCCGCTCTCTCGGCAACAGCAACGCACAGTGCAGTTGCAAGACAAGATGGCAGATTCTTTCTCCTCCCAGAGAGAGGTGAGGTCTGGGGTCTTCGCCGCTGCCCTTGCTGTGAGTCAGGGTGGGTGTCTGAGTGGATCCACAGCAGACGATGGCCGCTGTGTGGTGTCTAGGCCTGGAGCGATCCAGCCAGCTTGGGAGGAAGCCCCTGCCAGGCGGAGAACCCAGCACAAGGTACTCCGTTGAGTCTTGGCCTTCGAAGTGCCCCCAGTGCCACGCATGTGCATGGAAACGCCTCCAGATCTGTTAGGTCACCCCCAAGCCACTGGAGTCTTCCCAGTGGAGGTCCCCAGACACTGAGGGACGCGGATCAAATCGCCCTCACTCTGCCCCATGCCAGTCCTGACTCAGAATCTCAGAGCTTGGTCAACTGCTGATTTAGATACAGCACAGGTTCCTTGGGATTGGTTCGTCCCGTTTGAGTCTCCTCCTGGGAACTTGCGTTTGAGCCCGTTCTAAGTCCTGGCCTGAAATCACTCACCATGATCACAGGTTGGGCTGAGTCCGGCACCGTCGGCAGTTTGTGACCACCAGCAGTACGTCAGGGGACACAGTGGGTTTTCTACTCCCTTAAACCCATGAGCATGACGTCCGCAGGCTGCTCTTGCTGTGTGTGGAGAAGAGATGAGACAGTGACCAAGTTCACAGGAAAGGACAGACTGTTCCCAGAGAGAATAGCCAGGGTTCCAGTCTCCTCTTGTTGGAAACCCCCAGGGAGTCTTTGTGAGTCCGCATTGAATCCCACATATATGTAATCATACATGTTTTTTTAAAGCACCTCACGGCAGGGGAATCCAAACCTAGAGGGCAGTGTGGAATGACCCTTTGGGGTTCCAAGACTGCCACTAAAGAGGTATCACAGGATGAGGAAGGGCCCATCTTTTTTCCCTGCACAGCAGCTGATGGTTTCAGACTCCTGACCTTGTAGGTAGCAGCAGCCAAACATGTGACCACTGCCCCGCCAGAATGTCAGCATGTCACAATGTCAGAATGTCAGCGCTGCTATCTGATCAGTTCCGACTGATTCACAGTGACCCTGCCCGCTTAGACCCCCCAGTCCTTTCTAAGGCTCGTGCTGAGCTGGCTGAGGGCGCCCAGGGGAAGAGGCTGTCCTGGAAGGGTGTCTCCCCAGACCTAATGACCCAAGATCTGGGGAGTGCCAATCTTTAAAAGAAGAGCAGCCAAATCTACTCCCTGGGGGTGTGACATGGCATCCCTCCTGACCTTCTCAGGAAGTTACCCTTCTCTCCTGAGAAAGGACCACCGGTGCCCAGTGTCACCCTGATCCTGAATGAAACTAGGAAACTGAAGCAATAACTCGTCCATTCTTAGGATTTTAGAGTGGGCAAGACAGTTTCTCGACTAGCTTCCCCTGGATTTACTCCTGTGCTGCTTTTGAGCAGGCCTGGAAATTTCCATCTGGCCTCCCTCACAGGGTGAGGAGTTGGCTGTCAGCAGGGGTGCCTTCCTTGTCCTCTCCTCCTCCAGTAGGCCAGCGTGGTTCCTCACAGCACCAAGTCAGGGCAGCCTTCCAAGGGGGCGACAGCAGAAGCCCAGTGTCCATGAGGCCTTCCTCCACCTTGCAGCCACATCTGTGGAAAGGGCAAATCACAGGCCTGCTCATGATTTAAAAAACAAAACAAACAAAAAAACACACTTTTTGTTTTTAACTAGCCCATGTGCTACAAAAGTACTCAGACCTGTTTCAACATCACTTTCCCTCCTTTATAACCACTCACATAAGGGTTTAGATCTGATGGGGGAGGGAACCGAGGGGTTTCAAAGCTGTGATCTCCCTCTCTCTCTTTCTCTCTCTGTTCTTTTCTTGGTCCGTCCCCCCTTTTATTTGTAGAGTATTACATATACGGTGAAGAACATGCAAACCACAGTTGCACGGTCCGTCTCATCACAGCAGTGACCGTGACAGCATCCCAGGCAGCCCTTTCTTTCCATTCTTCCTCTCATCCCCTGCCTGTCCCACTCGTCCAACCCAGACCCCACTGGCCTCCCCACAGCCTTTCAAGTCTGCTGTTTTAGAAGTGAAAAACATGTTTCCTGGGTTTTTTTCCCCCTTTATAATTATGGTGTCATGAAGCAACTTTCTTTATGGGATTGTTGGATTTTGCTGAGCAAAGCATCTTCCAGATCTGTCCATAGCATGAGGTGTTTGACAGTTTTATCAGTGTTTTTCAGAAACGCATAATGTTCCATTGTATGTAGACACCCGCATTTATCCACTCCTCTACAAATAAGGTTCTTGGTGGTTTCCATCTTTTTGCTATTATAGAAAGAGCTGGGGTGAGGCGGGTGTACATATAGCAGTTCATACATTGTTCTTCATTTCTTTGGGGTCTATACCAAGTAGAGAGAATATAGCGTCATATGATATTCCTATTTTCAATTGTTTAAGGAAGAACGAAAGTATTTTCTACACTGCTTGAGCAGTTCTGCAATCCTACGAGCAGTGTATAAATATTCCAGTCTCCCCGTATGCTCTCCAGCATTCGTTATTTCCTGTGTTGTTATATTTTTATTTTGTTGTCAGTGCTGGTGTGAGGTGATACCTCGTCCTTGTTTCATTTGCATTTCTCATACAAGCAACGATTGCAAGCACGTCTTCATATGATTGTGGACCACCTGGATGTCATCATTGGTGAATTGTCTATTCAAGTCTTCTGCTCATTTGTATTTGATTATTTTTCTTCTTAAGGTCTTACAATTTTTATAGATCTTTGAGATTAGTCTTTTGTTTAATATATTGATGCCTTTGAATCTTGGTGCTGACAAAGGAGCATATGAAAGTACCATGGGATTCCAAAACAAGCAAATATGTCTCGGAAGAATGACAGCCACAGTGCTCCTTGGAGAGAAGTGAGCGGATTTTAAGCGGGACATGACTGACTGGGGGTGGGGTGGGAGGGTGTTCTTGATTCAAAAGTTGGTTTATAAGGAGCAACAAAAATGTTCATAGAATGCAAAAATAGTATGGTTATTTTAATTTAAAAAAAAACAGGAGACGTTGTTAAATTGTTAAAAAGCAGGCCGTCTGGTCACTTTACCTTAGAGGCAAGGAAAACCAGATCTGATTGCGCATAACTTGGACGTGTTCTCGGGAGAGACCAGCGCCTGGAGAAGGACTCCAAGCTTGGTAAAGGAGAGGGACATGGAAAAGAGGGAGACCTTTGACAGGAGGTGTTGACGTCGACACAGTGACTGCAACCATGGGTTCCAACCTGAGAAGATGGTGAGGCTGGCTCCGGACGGCTCTGTGTTCCATGCTGCTGTGCACAGCACTGCCGCACGCAAGACTGACTCCGTGGCATCCATCAGCAGCACCCTTGCCAAGAGGGCTTTCCCAACACGTGGGCCCCCTTGTGATTCTTTTGCTGAAATCTGTTGGTGTGCAAGAATGCTTTAGGAGGTCCTCTATGTCATCTTCTGTAGGGTAGGTGTTTCTTATCATGTTTGTCTTTATGTGCTTTAGGCCTTGTTTGTTGCCCCTTAAATTTGTTCCTATTTTTCTCATTGATGATGATTATTATCGTTCCGGGGTTTATATATTGGCCTTGAATCCAGCTTGTGTTCGATTTTGCATGTGATGTGAGACATGGGTCTTGTTTCATTCTTTTACAGGTGGAGTTCCAATTTTATCAGCATCACTTGTTTAAAAGACCTCTCTTCCCTATTTAATGTGCTTTAGTCCTTTACCAAAAGTCAGGTGTCTGCGGGTGTTTAATTGTATTAAACACGGGTGATCAGTTCCAACTCATTGATCTGCATATCTAGCATTGTACCCATACCAAGCTGCTCTGATTACCGAGATTGTACGGCAGGTTTTGAAATCAAGGGATGAGATGCTTCCTGTTTTGTTTTCAGTACTATTTTGTTTATCCTAGGTTTATTTATTTCCCATATAAAGTTGATTCATTATATTCATTTCTTCCAAGAATTGTGCTGGCTGATGAAACACACACTAATTACCTGGTGCCTGGAAGCTTCCTTACCCCCCAGTATCATGACTCCAATCCTGCCTTTCACTGTGAACTAGGCCAAAGCATGTACTCAGGTACAGATAAGAGCTAGGACACCTGGGATCCAGGTCAGATAAAGTCTTTGGAAACAGAAATAGGAGTAGCGATACCAGGAGGATAAAGAGGAGGGTCGAGGAAGGGGAAGGAGAAACAGTGGGCAAAAGGAGACAGCAAAAGGAAAGATATGAAATTAATAATCTATTATTTATCAGGGGGTCACAGGGTGGGAGAGGGGAGAGAGGATAAAAAGTGGAGCTGATATCAAGAGCTCAAATGGAATGTAAATGTTTAGAAAATGATGATAGCAACATATATACAAATATGCTTGATACTATTGATGCATTAATTGTTATAAGAGCTGTAAGAGTCCCCAATAAAATGATCTTTAAAAAATTGTTCTGGGATTGGGATTGAATTGCATTGAGTTTATGCAGCACTTTTGGCAATATCGACATCTTCGCTATATTAAATCATCTTCTGATACATGAACATGGAACATTCTTCCATTTATGTAAGTCTTTTGGTTTCGTACATAAATGTTTTATAGTTTTCTTAATATAAATCTTTTGTTTCTCTGATTAGAGCTATTCTAAGTATTTTCTCTTTTGGGTGGGTATTATAAATGGTGTTGATCTTTTTTAATTTCCTTTTAAGAATTCTTTTCCTTATTATATAAGAATCCAATTGATTTTTGTAGGTTGATCTTACAGCATTCTATTTTGCCAAAATTTTCAATTATTTCCAATAATTTTTATTGCATTTGGGGCTTTTCTTTATGTAAAGTTATGTCATCAGCAAACAGTTTGACTTCTTTGCTGATTTGGATACCTTTTCTTTTTTTAAAATATAGATTTTATTGGGGGCTCTTACAACATTCAATACATTATTAGTATTAAGCATACTTGTACACATGTTGCCACATTCATCTACAGACATTATCTACTTGAACCCCTCCAGCATAAGTTCCTCCTTCCCTCTTTCCTCTAGTTCTTTATTTTTTTTAATTCCAACTCCCCATAATTCCCCTTCCCCTCTCCTCCCCCATGAACTTCCAATAATTTACAAATTGTTATTACCTCTTCATATCGTACACTGTCCAATATGTCACTTCACTCACCCCCCTCATTGTCCGCACCCCAGAGAGAAGGTCATATGTAGATCCCAGAAATTTGTTCCCCCTTTGTATTCCACCATCCCTCTACCCTCCCAGTGTCACAACTCCCCACTAGTCTCAAGGGATTATCTATTCTAAATTCTCACGTTTCTGAGTCCAATGTACATCCCCTGGTCAAGCTGAATCTGTCTGGCAAAAGTAGGATAATGATAGTCAGAGTGAGGAAACATTTGAGAACCAGAGGAAAGTTGTACATTTCATTGCTACTACACTGTACCTAGACTGGCTCATCTCCTCTCTGCAACCCCTCTGTAAGAGGATGTCGCTTCACTTATTGATGGGCTTTGGGTCCCCAATCTGAACTCCCCCTCATTTATGATATAATTTTTAGGTCTTTGATGCTTGATACCGGATCCCTTTGACACCTCGTGGTCACACAGGCTGTTGTGCTTCTTCCATGTGGGCTTGCTTCTTAGCTAGATGGCCACTTATTTACCTTCAAGTCTTTAAGACCCCAGATGCACATCTTTTGTTAGTGGGGGAACCATCAGCTTTCTTCACCACATTTGCTTATGCACCTATTTGTTATCAGCACTCATATCAGGAAAGTGAGCATATAATGTTATGATTATTAGTTCTTGACACCTGATAATTGATTGGATACCTTTTCTAAAAGAAAGTTTTTTATTTTAATAAATCATTTTATTGGGGGCTCTTACAGCTCTTATAACAATCTATATATCAATTGTATCAAGCACATTTGTACATGTGTTGCCATCATAATTTCCAAAACATTTTCTTTCTGCTTGAGTCCTTGGTATCAGCTCCTCTTTTTACCCCTCCCTCACCCCCACATCATGAACTCTTGATGACTTATAAATTATTTTTATTTTCATATTTTACACCATCCACTGTCTCAATTTGGATACCTGGAATATCTTTTTGATGTCTAATGATACTAGCTAGACTTCCAAAATCATAGTAAGTAATAGTGGTGCTCAAAGGGAAACTTGCCTTGCTCCTGTTTGGAAAAGAAATGGTTTCAATTTCTCTCCTTTGAGTGAAATACTGGCCATTAATTTTACATATGTAGCCTTTATTACTTGAGGAATTTCCTTGCTATTTCTAATTTATTGAGTGGTTTTATCAAGAATGTGTGCTGAATTTTATCCAATGTCTTTCTTGCATCAATTCATATAGCCATATGATTCTCTTCTTTATGTATGTGTTACATTGATTGCCTATCTAATATGACACCATCCTTGCATATCTGGTCCGAATTAGATTTGATCATGGGGTTGTTCTTGTTTGGGAATTTTTTTAAAGTACTTTGAATTCTGTTAGCTAAAATTTCATTGAAATTTTTAACATCTTTGTTCATGGGAGAAATTGGTCTTCAGTTTTCTTTTCTGATGATGCCTTGATCTGTTTTTTAGGATCAAGGTTATACTTACTTCATAAGATGTGTTTGGTACTGTATGATCCTTTTATATATTCTGGAAGAGGTTGTGTCAAATTGGTGTTATCTCGAATGCAGGAGGATCACAGGTGGAAAATCTTGTGGACCTAGGGGTGTTGTAAGCATCTCAACACTGGCAGGGGTCTCCATGTAGCTTCTCCAGCTCAGGGCACTAGCTTAGTCCCACGTTGTCTTGTCAGCTGCCATGTCTCTCAGAGAGTGTGTGTGTCTCCCACCTCCAAGGAGGAATGCAGAAGTTCCCAGAATCCTTAGGAGAAAGTCATGCCCACACTAAGACCTCATTGTCTATAAGCTGATTGACCATCTAGACTCCATCACTTCCCTCTTAACCCTCTCAAATTGATAATTATATAACTACCACACCTTTTCCTTTGTAAGGTTTACCAGTAGTTTATCAATTGTGTTAATCCTTCCAAAGAACCAACTTCTTCTCGTGTTGGTTTTCTCTGCTATTTCTTATTTTCAGATCCACTTACTTTGGCTCTAATCCTTATTATTGTTTTTCTTCTGAAGGCTGGGCATTTATTTTGCTGGTCTTGTCCTGTCATAGAGGTTGCTCTAAGGTAGCTCTTCCTTCTTTCTTAATATGTATGCTTATTGCGAAATTGCCCTCTGATGATTGCTTTTGCTGGGTCCCAAATGTTTCTGTATACTGTGCTTCTGTTCTCATTTTGTTTCAAAGAATTTTTTACTTGTATTCTCTATTTCTTCCATTACTCAGGGTTTTTAAGTAAGGCATCATTCGATTTTCATGTAATTTTGCTTTGTTTTGGCCAGGGGTGGGGGTGGAGGACGAGGCAGAGAAGCATATTGTGCTGTACTTGGGTGAAGTGTTCTGCACATGTCTAAGAGATAAAGTTGGTTCATTGTGCTATTTTGTGCTTCTGAATCTTTCTTGATTTTCTTTCCAGTTGTTCTGCCTTTCCTCAAAAATGATGCCTTAAAATCTTTTACTAGTCTTGTCTTGTTTGTCTCCACTCTATATAAAAGTTCAATCAATGTATTTGAGGGTCTTTCATTGGGTGAATAGATATCTATTATGATTATGTCTTCTTCAGTTGTGACTTTCATCATTATATTGTGACCTTCTTTTCTCTCATAAATTTTTCTTTGATGTTTATTTTTCAGAAATGAATATTGCTACTACTGCCTTTCCTTTTATACTAGAATTAGCAGGATATATATTTTCCACCCTTTGACTTTTAGCCTTTTTTTGATCATGTGTCCGAAGTATATTTCTTGTAAACAGCATATTAATGACTCCTATTTTCTATCTATCCTGCTGGCATCTGTCTGATAACTGGTGACTTTAATACATTTATGTTAAATTATGTTTTCATTATTTTATTGTAATTTTGTTGTAGCTGGAGTTTTTATTAATAGTGTTGCTGGTTTCTATGTTCATTGTAATTTTAAGTACCAATTTCACTTCATGAATGTTCTTGCCCTTTTTTTTTTTTTTTTTTGCTTTTTTGTTTTCATCTTGTTTTGTGATAGGAGTTTATGTTTCCTTCTCCTTTATGACTCTGCTGTGGTTTTAGCATTTTCTTAGAGGTTACCTTGCTTTTAATATTTTCTTTCGGGCTTAAAACAAAGCACTTGATTTATTCTTTCTTTGATTGTTTAATAGATACTCTGTTCCTTCTATTATTTTATTATTTATTCGATTGTGTAATATGTCGTCTGTTTCCTCAGTTGTTTTATTGTTGTCTTCATTGCAGAATATCATCTAGAGGTTCCTATTTTGAGTCATGTGGTTTTGTTTCATTCTGTATATTACTTAAGGTGATGATTTTCTTTAAGAGCAATAGAATCTTTTTAAGTAATTTTACTAGCATATGCATAATTCAATAGTTCACTTCTATTAAGAGTTGTACAAAGATTTTGTACAATCAATTTTAGAACACTTTCTTCTTTCTTGGACTCATTACTATTAACTCCCCAACCTCCCTGCCAAACCTCCAAGAAAACATTGATCTAATTACCGTCTCATAGACTGACCTATCCTGGAGTACATATTACAAAAAAACATACCACAAAAAGAGAGAAAGAAAAGCTAACAACAATAACAAAGTAAAACCGATTAAAAACCCCAATCAGAAAGAAAGCAGTGAATGTTACAAACTAGAATAATTTTAAAATAGTTCAACGGGGCTTCTTGAATGGTTATAGTCTATCCTATCACAATGTTAGAAAAGTTCTCCTCAAATGATCCTTGGACCACTTGCTCTGTGGTTATTTTTTCTTCTTTCTGGCCTGGAATGTGCTGTTCCATGTAACTTGTTCCATTTGATAGTGTCCCATGGAATTCTTAGTATCTCTTCAGCCTTGGTCTTTTTTATATATAGATTTATTTTCCTGTATGTTGGTCTCAATAGAATTGCCTTCTAAATCACTGATTTGTGTTGCCATTGATTCACTTCTATTTTATCCTTTCAAAGTGTTATCCAGTTCTATTATTGTAGTATTTGCTTGTCTTCTGGATTTCTATTTGGAGTTGCTGAATTATTTCAGTTTTTTTCATTTATTTTGTCAGATTGTCCTTATAGTGCTTTTCTGATGTCCTCTATCTTCTCTTCTGATTTTTTCCCCTGTATTTCTGTTGGAAATGTCCTCCATCCATGTAAAGTACCTGGAGGCTATTCTTCTAAACTGCCAAGTGAGAAAATCCAAAGCTTTATACTCATCCAGTTGGCTTCTAGTTCTAGGTCTGTGTGATGTCCACTTGACTGTGCCATCTCGTGTTCTTTCTTGGCTTCTCAGGTGCACAAAAATTGGTTGTTGGTTCCAAAACATGATGTACTGATATTTGTTTCTGATGATTTCTTCAAGAGCAATAGAACATTTTCAAGCAATTTTACTAGCATATGCATAATTCAATAGTTCAGTTCTATTAAGAAGAGTTGTGCAATGATCGCTACAATCAATTTTAGAACATTTTCTTTTTTTTTTTGTTCTCATTAGCACTTAACACTAGAGACTATAGCACTTTCTATGGACTTGCTATTGGCTTTGAAGAGTCAACGGTGGCTAGATCATGTACCAGTGTGAGCAGAGATTGATGGCAGGAAAGAGACAGCTACTGCTGCCTGTCAAGGTTCTGGTCTCAAGGTTGCCTCCTGTGTCTTCAGGGGTGTTGCAGCCACAACAAAGTTGGGGAGAACACACTATCCAAAATTCTTTGCCTGCAAACTCCAGCTGTCTTTGCCAAGTCTGCATATCAGGGCCCGTAGTCTCTTTAAATGGATCCCCTCTGACCACAAGTGGGATATATCGTTTGAGACCCTAGGGTCATGGAAAGTTGACTTCCAAATTTTCCCTCATCCGTTTTCCCTGACATAGGTTTCCCTGATCTTGCTTTCCCACAGGCTGGACCTGTACCCCAGGTAGGTCGGGGAATGAGGGCTACCATCAAGCAGGGGATCAGATCCAGCCCCAAGGTCCAGGCAAGCATTGAGAACAAACCCCAGCTGATTTGACGCCTTCCTGTCTGACAGAACCCTGATGTGTGTCTGCATCTACCTCAGCCCCAGGGTTGATGGCGGCTCGTGAACGTTCCCCACCTGAGTTCAGTCATGTTCACCGCAGCTCATTATGGGCTGGTCGCCCCACCAAGTTTGTTGGGTGGGGAGTGTTACTCTGCATGGAGAGCGTGCTGCTGAGCTGTGGGCTATGCAGACATATTTGATGATTCATTTACTTTCAAGTCAATTTCAACCCCTGGTGACCTCACATGAAGGGGCTTCAGAAGTTCACGGGGAAAGGGAGTGAAAAGACAAGGGAACATTTTCAAGGACTTTTTGAAGCCCCCTCATATTTGTCAGAGTCGATCGCCCACCCTGGGGTTTTCAGTGGCTGATTTTTCAGAAGTCGACCTTCAGGACCTTCCTTCAGGGTACTTCCAGGTAGACAGAAGTCTGCCCGCTTTGGGTGATAGTTAGAGTGCTTTGTCCATGTGCACTACCCAGGGATCCAAGGCGAGGGAACATAGGCTCCCCTCTGATGGGACGTGAGGCAAAGTCACACTTCAAACACTGTGTGTTCCAGAATGGCTGGACTCTGTGGTCATATTTTATCCTTGTTAAAATGGCTAAGGGGCAACATCTGACCTCCGCGAACTTTGTAAGAGGCTTGTGTGGAATGAGGGAGAGAATCATCAGTCTCAGTCATCCAAGATCAATCCCTGCGTGGCTGAGGTCAGACATGCCTCCATGGTCTAACTTGTTTCCAAATTCTGACCCCAATCATCCCTCTCACATCACTATCTCCTTGTCTGCTGAGTTCCATCATTCCTGACAATGGCCACACTAAACTCACAGAGCATACTCATGAGCACGAGGTGGATAAGGGAAGTGATCAGTTACAATTCAAGAACAGAAATGCTCAGGATACACTTCTTTGGTCAGAACGGTCTCTTCTCAGCTATGTCTAGGCCTGCTTTACTCCAGCTCTCAGCCTCCTGAGCAGGTCCCCTTGATCCTCAGGCAAGTGCTTTAGTTCTTCAGTTCTGCCAATAAATTCCCAGAGACAGCAAGCCACTTTCCCCAAGGCACTCATAATTCTTGTCCGTGGGCCCAGAGGCCCACCAAGCTCCTGGTTCTGCTGTCTCTCTGCCATTGCTCCTCCACCACTTCTCGCCCTCTCTGACATCACAGCTCTCTGTCCTCTGGAGCAAGCAGGCTCCATACAGAGATCTCAGGCTGCAAGGATACACTCCACTCCTGAATCTTCTTTCTTGATGGTGGGTAAGATCCTCCCTTCTGCCTCTTGCAATAGCTCCTTTTATGCCCCCACAGAATGGCAAAACTGACCAAGCCTCACATCCTGGTTCCATACATTTTATTTGCATGGCCATGACCCTGATTTACATTATTAGCAAACTATGAGTCACATTGCCTCCTCTTGGCAGAGTCATAACCTGTCATTTAGTGGGAGTTGCAAAGACAATGGCTGGAAGAACCACATCAAGTAGTAAGCACACTGCACCATTTCCTCTGTGATGCTCAGGAAGCATTTGGCAAGCTTGTGGGAAGAGAGTGTGTGCTCTCCGCAGGAAAGTTCAGGGGTGAGTGTAAGAGTCCCAGGCTAAGGAAATGGAGAAAAGAAATAGGAGGCAAAGGGCAGTTATAGAGGTCTACCTACAGGCACATACATAGATAAATATTAGTATATGTGATGATGGGGAAATACATCTACATGCACATAGTTATAGGACTAATATTAAAGCAGCAGATGGGCATTGGGCCTCCACTCAAGTACTTCCTTAATGCAAGAACACTTTGTTCTATTAAATTGGCATTCCATGATACTCACCTTCCCGACATGATCACTGAAGACAAATGTGTGCATAAGCAAATGTGGTGAAGAAAGCTGATGGTGCCTGGCTACCAAAAGATAGAGCATCTGGAGTCTTAAAGGCTTAAAGGTAAACAAGTGGCCAACTGACTGAGAAGCAACAAAGCCCACATGGAAGAAACACACCAGCCTGTGTGACCGTGAGGTGTCAAAGAGATCAGGGATCAGTCATTAAAGAACTAAAAATTATATCAATATAAATGAGGGGGAGTACAGATTGGGGACCCAAAGCCCATCTTCAGGTAATGAGACATCCCCTTACCGAAGAGTCATGGGGAGGAGAAGAGCCAGTCAGGGCACAGTGTAGCAACAATGAAACATGCAACTTTCCTCTAGTTCTTAAATGCTCTCCCCACCCCCACCCCCACTATCATGATCCCAATTCTACCTTACAAATCCATCTAGACCAGAGGATGTACACTGGTACAGATAGGACCCAGAAACACAGGGAATCCAGGACAGATGATCTCTTCAGGATCAGTGGTGAGAGGGATGATGTCGGAAGGGGGGAGGCAAGGTGGGGTAGAGAGGGGGAACCAATGACAAGGATCTACATATAACCTCCTCCCTGGGGTACAGACAATAGGGAAGTGGGTGAAGGGAGACGTCAGACAGTGTGTGGTATGACAAAATAATACTAATTTATAAATTATCAAGGGTTCATGAGGGAGGGAGGGTTAGGGAGAGAGGGGGAAAATGAGGAGCTAATCCCAAGGACTTAAGTAGAAAGAAACTGTTTTGAGAATGATGAGGGCAACAAATGTACAAGTATGCTTGACATGCACTGGATGCACTGGATGGATTGTGATGAATTACATGAGCCCCCGAGAACTTTTTTTTAAAAAAGAGTCCCAGACACACTCCATCTTGAGGGGTCTGTCTAGGTTACTATTGTCTCACTGGGAAGAAAACAGGTATGAGTTTTCTCTGAGAAATGTATTCTCTGTGACGCCGCAGCTCCTCTGCCTCACAGGTCAGAGCAAAGGTCTAGACTCTTCCCTAGAGAGTGTGATGCAAACCATTTCCCTTCTATTCTTACGCCTGGGGACTTCTGCAGCGGATGACTCCCCATGCGCCAGCAGAGAGCCCAGGGACCTCTGTCCTGCTGAGCCCTGGGCAGGTGGAGGTGGCAGGATTTGCGTGTTGGACTAGAAATGCTGACCGTTTCCACAGTGAGGGCTAGGTTGAGTCGAGTTCCCAGAAGTAGCCCAGGTGCCAGGAGGATCCTGCCTTTGGCATCCTTTAGCCCTGCTTGAGGCCTGTCCGGGGTGTGGTGACATGCAGGGGTGAAGGCGGCATGTTTTGTCCCTTACACTCCTTGCGGCCAGCACCAGCACCAGTAAATCACTCCCAATAATGGGGTTGTTTGTTCAGGAAATCGAGGAGGCAGTAAACAGTTGCCAAAGTAATCAAATGAAAACAGAGGACGTGCCAGGCTCTTTGAGGCTGCCAAGCTGCTTCAGCACCACCAGGGCCTCCTCTCTCCCCTGCCCGGGCTGAGCTGGAACCTCTAGGTTGCATTGAGTCTATTGAGCTGAATATCAAAGGAAAGCCAGCGAGGCTTTAAGTAGGCGATGCCTCTGAAACCACTGGTGTTCACCCCTCCATTCACCGACCCCCACATTGCATGAGCAGTTCCTGCCCTCCAGGGCTCACCAAAGGTTGCATGTTTGAGTCTCCATAGTCTCTATAGTGGTGCCTCAGCAGAAAGGCCTGGCAAACTACTTCTACGAAGACCGACTACTCAAAGTCTAACGTGAGCCCTGACTCACACAGAGTGGCCACGAAACGGAATGGTTAGGTTTGATCAGATTCGCTTTCATTAGAGGAAAGTGAGGCCCGGAGAGGATGTGTGGCCTGGTCCAGGATGCAAACAGCGGGCAGGGGCTAGATCCCAGTTCTCCTGGAAGGTAGGGTAAGTCTGTTTCTTTGTAGCATCCTTGCAGAGCCAAGGTCATTGGGGGAGGGAGGATAGACGGCTCTGGCATGTGCTTTGACACACAGAGCGGGTAGGGAACTTGTCCAAGGATTCCCAGCCAGTTCAGTGGCAGAATGAGGACTCCGACCCAGGCCTGTCTGCCGTCTCTTACTTGTATCCTGCTGCCATCCTCTCTGCCATGTGCATCAGAACAGGGAAGCGGAGGGAGCAGGTTTCCAGACTTCCCGGAAGTCATTGCAGGCTGGGGGAGAAGCCCAAGCCCAGGAATGAAAGGAGGGAGCCTGTTTGCTGTGTGTGTCCATTGGGGGTCTACGTGGCAAGCAACAAAAGTCCCACTCACTTTGGCTTGAACAGCTCAGTGGGCATGCTAGGTCATGGCACTGAGAACTCTAGAGGGAAGTCCCAGCTCTCCTTCAGGATCCACTTCCCCCAGCACAGAGCCCTGCAAGGAGGGCCTACATGGATGACACCCACAGTACCTCGGTTCAGCTACTAGGCATCAGCACAGGGCAATTGGAGAGGGGAGAGGAAGAGAGACTGAGATCTTTATCCTCCACCTTGCTTTCTGGGGAGCTGCCCAGGGCTGGTTGTACCCCATGACCAGTGCTCACAACTCCTATGTGTCACACAACAACCTCCCAGTCCCCCAGGTTCAGGTAAATGTTCACTTCCCAACCCTGCTCAGACCCAGAAGTCCCATGGCTAGTCCCCCAGGTGCTAACCTACCCCTGCTTCTTTCTAAATGGTTCATTTATTCATCTCTGTGCTGATTGCCTGATTTATATATACCATCTGTTTCCTATCAAAACTCAGAATTGTGCAATCAGTTGCAGGTATGGCTTGATCCAGTAGCTCAAGCAGTATTGGCAGAAACCCAGACTCTCTACATCCTCTGGCTCAGGCTTGTGCAATAGCCTTTTGATCTTCAGGCATTCAACGATGCACCTTTCCCAACCCTCACCTCCCCTCCTTGTCCCACCTGCATTACCTATGACCACATTCTCTGGGTCTCTTAGCTTCCCACCGTGCCTTCCACTCTCTTCCGGTGGGCGAACAGAAAACAGGCAGACATTCCTTCCCAGGAGCCAGAGCAAACATCCCTGCAGAGCCTGTCACTGGCCAGTGACTCACTGGATTGAGCCAGTCGGGACAAGCCAGGCTCAGAGGACAGGACTAAACCCACCCAAACCACATGGCTGATAATTGCAAGGTGGAGGTGGAGCAACTCCTCAGAAAGGAGTCAGGGAGGAACCAGGGGTGCAAGGGCAGGGGGAGGAAAGCTGCAGGCTACTGACACCATCGGTCCACGTGAGCACTGCACTGAGAGGCCCTGCCCGGGGCGAAGAGAAGAGAATGGGGCAAGGAGAGAGGAATGGACAGCCAGTCCTGAATTTTGGAGGGAGCAGTGGGCCCCACATGGCTCAGAACCTGATTCCCACACCTCCCTAGACAGCATTTCAGGGTAAACAGAAGCTGCAGGAGGTGTGAACAGAGGGGGAGAATTAACAGCAGCCCACCCCACCCCCAGTCCTGGTCATGGAACCGGAGCCACCCAGGGAGCAAAAGTAAATGCCCAGAGTACATCCTTTGGTCTAGCCAGATTTGTAAGGTAGAATTGACATCTTGATAGTTGGGTAAGGAAGCATTTAAGGACTAGAGGAATGTTGTAGGTTTCATCATTGCTACACTGCCCCCTAACTGACTCATCTCCTCCCCACAACCCTTCTGTAAGGGTATGTCCAGTTGCCCACAGATGGACTTTGGGTCCTCAGTCTTCATTCCCTCTCATTCACAATGATACGATTTTTTGTTCCTTGATGCCTGCTACCTGAACCCATTGACACCTCATGGTCACACAGGCTGGTGTGCTTCTTCCATGTGGACTTTGTTGCTTCTCAGCTGGATGGCTGCTTGCTTATCGTCAAGCCTTTAAGACCCCAGACACAATATCTTTTGATAGCCAGGCAACATCACCTTTCTTTACCACATTTGCTTATGCATCCATTTGTCTTCAGCAATCATATCAGGAAGGTGAGCACACAATGATATGATGCTTTGTTCTTTGAGGCCTGATACCTGATCCCTTCATCCTCTCATGATCACACAGACTGGTGTGCTTCTGGTACAGGTAAGAACTGGAAACATGGGAAATCCAGGACAGATGATACCGTCAAGACCAGCGGTGAGATGGTGGAGAGAAGGCAGAGTACAAATGGGGAACCAATTACAAGGATCTACATATAACTCCTCCCCGGGGTATGAACAACAGGGAATTGGATAAAGGGAGACATCAGACAGTATAGGATAGGAAAAAATAATAATAATTTATAAATTATCAAGTGTCCATGAGGGTGGGGCTAGCAGGGAGGGAGGGGGAAATGAGGAGCTGATAAGAAGGGCTCAAGTGGAAAGCAAATGTTTTGAAAATGATGATGCACAATGGATGGTTGGATGGATGGATGGAAGGATGGTGGTAAGTGTTGTAAAGTAAGTGCCTCGATGGGCCTAAGGCAGGGATACCCTCTGGTAGGGAAAGTTCAATGGCCAAGCAGCATGGGACAGGCCTAGGCTGGACTCTCCTGCAGCTAGACTCCCATTCTGCACTTGCTGTGTGAACCTGAGAGGCAAGATATGGACCTCGCAGAGCTTCAGGTTTCTTGCCCGTACAAAGAGAGGTGAAACTTCATTCCAGAAACTGTCCAGTCTAGTCAGATTCTTAAAGCCCTGCAAACTGTGACTCAGAGTCCCTTTCCACACAGTGAAGCTCTGCCCACTGTGACCCCCTGAACCCAGCACTCGATTGGACTGGACTGGGTTGGAGATAAGATCGACTGGTCTAGGTACCGTTTTGCTCTGTTGTGCATAGGGCCTCCCTGAGTCAAAATGAACTCCTGGGAACCTAACAACAGCAGGTATCTTGTTTAACTCTACAATAAGTATCTGAGCACCCGGTCAGCAGAAAGTGCTCAAAGAAGGTAGCACTGCACACAGACATGTATATCTTGGGTTAGGTCCACTCAGAAGTTGACCACAGCTTTGGAAAGACACCACAGTATTATCTTAATTTGAAGACTTTGACCAAAATTATAACTAGAGGGGTGTGGCCACATCATTAGAACACAATTTTATCTTCCCTCAATCACCCGTAGTAGTAACAGTTGGCTTCTAGAGACCCTGGTTACAGAAAGCCCTTGAAGAAATGTGAGTTTTGTGGACTCAAAGTTTAAGATGTCCACTGAACCGCCATGCAGCCCCTAATGAAAACTCTGAGAGCCCAACTCTAATAAGAATTGATCAGCACCATGAGTCCAACTGAAGGCCATCACCCTGGGCCCCCTCCTAAGGTCCAGGTATGTTACATTTTCATATCGTGGTTAATAGCCTAACTATCTGGGCAGGCACCTGGGTTGATGACTAAGGTGCTTATTAAAGATTTCCTGTGACACTATGACCTCTGACAAGCCATTATCACAGAACAATCAGGGGAAACTGAATGGAACAATGTAGTTCATCAGGCCTGCAGATCCCAGGCCCCCATCAAAACTAGGAGCCATATTGGATTGATCACAGTAATTCTTTCACCATGACCCAAAGGACATGGAACACAAGTCCATCTGCAATGAGGAGGCTAACATGGGGCCATGACTTCATTCTGACTCCCTGTGATCCCATGTGGGCCAAGGAGAACTCAGCCCATCAACTTTTCAAGGCTGGGACCTTTGGGAAGCAAATGGCCAGATCCAGGAACATGTGGCCCCGAGAGCCAGTTGTGGTCCCCTTGCTGCAGTGACCATTTCCCTCGGCGACCTTTCCTAGGCCTCACTCATGTTGTAGATGACTTTAAAAAAAATCTCACTGCCATTGCGTGGATGCCAACTCATAGTGGCTACGTAAAACAGGCCAGGACTGCCCCTGTGAGTTTCCAAACTTGTCATGGTGTGGACACAAACCCTCCAAAATAGCCCGTCAGGCTAAATGGATCAGTCTCATCACCAGTTCATACAATGGGAACAGGGAAGAGGTGTTCCAAGCTGACCTGGAAGATTATATGCAGAGATGCTCCCGTCATTCTGTCCAAATGGCCAGGAACTGTTACCCATGTAGAAAAGCAAGCCCATACAACAGCTGGTGGGCATGCCACCAGGAGCTGCCCAAGAAGGGGGCCACCCACCCCTGGATAAAGGGTTAAGTTCCCCTTCAGTGGATGGCACTGCCAACAGCCCCTGCAACCTGCAGTGCAGATTTTCTCACCCCCCTGAGGCTGCTGTCAGGACCTCACCTGGGAAACGCTTCTCCCCAGCAACTCCACTTGCAGGTGTCAACCCACGTGTCCATAGTCGGGTGCGTGCAAGAATGCTTACTGAGGCATTGTCTACAGAGAAAAATGGAAAGAGCTAAATATTCATTCGTCAGGGGGGACATTAGGAGACCTGGTGGCAGAGTAGGTTATGTGTTGGGCTGCTATTCACAAGGTCATCAGTTGGAAGCCACCGGCCACTCTGCGGGGAAAGAGAAAACTCTCTATTCCCATCAAAAATCACAGAGGCTGTTCTCCGCTGCCCTATGGGGTCACTGCAAGTCGGACTCCACTCCATGGTTAGGTTGGGTTGGGTTGAGAAGGGGCATGGTTAAGAAAGAACAAAGGGGAGGAAAGGGGTGGGGAGGAAAGGAAGGAGAAGTGGGGAGGAGGGAGACAGAAAGGCAAAGGGACGAGAGAAGAAGGGAAGACCCGAGCAATTGAACATGACCCACGCCTTGGAAACAGGAAGAGGAGGTGCTAGACATTCTGATGGGGAGATATGCCTGTGATTTTCAGTATGATGCGCCAGATGCCCATGAGGCCTGTGGTATGATGCCTTTCAAGACAGAGCACCTAGACATAGCCAAGCATCAGATGCCTGGGTGGCACCAGGGTGAAACACTCAGCAGCTGGCCGAAAGGCGGCCGGTTCAAACCCACCAGCCCCTCAGAGGGAGAAAGATGTACAATCTGCTTCCACCAAGAGTTGGCCTTGGGCCAGTCTGGGACCCTAGAGGTGACCCTGTGTCGGGATGGCCTCTGCAGCCATGGGATGGCGGGTGGCGGACTCCGTACCACCCAGGTAGGAGGGTTCTTGAGGGAAAGGAGTGGAATTTTGGAGGGGAGCTGTTGGGGAGAATGGCAGAGGTACTTTCCCTTCATCTGAATGCGTGACAAGATAACATTGAGATGGTCTGCATGCGACGCTTATATTAAAAATATTTTTAAACGAGTTGCGGAGGGGGCTGGACATGACAAGGAAGACTCCTGGTAACAGTGTTGTTCAAAGCAGAGAAAATAAATAAATAAACTAGACCCAAAGCAGCCTGGATACCCCTCTCTAAGGGACTCGGGAGATGCATGGCTTCTGGGAAGAGAAACCAGGCAGTGAGTGCAAATCACGAAGCAGATCTGTGTGGAGAGCCACAGGCTCAAAAGGGAAAGCAGCTTGGAAATGATATAGATCACAGGATTTCGCGTCTGTGATAGCCAAAAAACAAAAACAAAAACAAAAAAGCCTAGACATTATCTAAAGCACTTGCCTTAGCAGAAAGAATTTGGGCTTGCGAATCCCACAGACTTAAGTGCTGATTTCGACTGAGTCCGTTACTAATGGGGTCGCTCCACATCCCTGGGGCTCCGTTTGTTCATCCTTAAGTAAGCAGGACTCGACCCCTGCCCCGCCAGGTTCCTGGATGGTAAAGGAGAGAGCACGCTCGGGAGATTATTCCTGTTGCTGTTGCTAGTTTGCAGAGTTTCATCTGGAGAGTAAATGAGGCTAGAGGGAGCAGACTGCCTTTTCAGCAGCAGACGTGGTGGTCCTGTGGTCGAATCTGAGCTTTCCTGTGGGAGACCCAGGTTCAATTCCCAGCTAATGCACCAACCAGTTGCTCATCTGTGGAGATTTGTTCTATGAGACTCGCAGGTTTCAGAAGAGCTTCAGGGCTAAGAGAGAGTAGGAAGAAAGGCCTGAGGGGGTTACCCCCCTCCCCAGCGCAGCCAGAGAAAACCCCACAGCTGACAGTGGTACAAGGTAGGTCCTACCTTACAGAGAGGTACCTGGAGCCAGGGGTCAGCCGTTTCAACAACACTGTGATTTTTTTTAAGGAACCTTACGGAAATAAACGTGAAGGAAGATAAACTGGCCACACTTTCAGATTTTATCTTAGTGTATAAATTAAATATTTTAGAAAGACGACTTAATAAGTTTTGACATAGGTGGGTGAAGATAAATAGAAAAGTGCTTATTCCCAATAAAACATGTTTAACATGTCTCTGTGATTAGTGGCTGCCCTCAGGTAAGTTCTTTCAGTAATAGACTTGTCTTAGTCTCGTTGAAAGAAGAGGCCCAGTCAAAATAGTGGCTTTTAGGGTCGAGTCCATTAAATTCAAGGCAGAGGAGTCCGTTCCAAAGGTATGGCTATTGTTTTGAGGAATTCCAAAAGGATTTTCCCAAAGGACACAGGACAATCACAGGAGCTTATGAGGCAGTTTGCATAATTTGGAAAAGGCTCTCAATAATGGTTGTACAACACAAATAGTATAATCAATAGTGTTGAATTATACATGGAGAAGTTGTTGAACTGAGGTGGGTAAGGGAGAAAGAAATTTTCTTGTCTTGCTTGTTTGTTCATTGAAAGCTACACTGATGAGAAAAAAAATACAAGAAAAAGATATGCCCAGGTATTTTTTTCCCATCATAACGACACACCTGCTCATTCTTCAAGAGCAGCAAGTGCTGCCCCACAAGACTTTCATTGGGAAGCTTACCCCTTACTCATCCTACAGCCGAGATCTTGCCCCTTCAAAATACTGTGGTTCCTCGAACTCAAAAACATTTCAAACGAGCATAATTTGAGAGCCTCCGGGGTGCCCAAGCTTCTCTTTTAGCATGGTGTAAATTGGAAAGGGCAGAATTCTTCGGTTAAGGCTTAGAAACATGGAAACATTGCCCTTAGAAGTCATGAAGGAGATGTCAAGAAACAATACATTCACATTTTGGTATTTAACGTTGTAGTAAAGGTTTTGGTAGTAAAGGTTTCTATGACTTTTGTTTGTTGGCTTTTTACTTACCCTCGAGACACAAATCATCATCACAATTAAGACAATGAGCACACTCATTAGTCCAAATAATTTCCTCATGGATCCTTGTAGCCCCAAGCCCACCCCCCTCCTCCACTCCCTGTGTCCACACAAGCACAGATCCACTTTCTGTCACCAGATAGATCTGTCTTTCCTGTCCTCTAACATACACGAGTTCAAACAGAATGCACACGTATGCCTTTTTGTCTGTGTCCTCTCACTCCCTCAGTATAATCATCTGTTTCTTCCTTGGAGATCTGTCCTTGGAGATGAGCACCCAGAGTCCGCTACTGCTGATGACTGAGCAGAGGTCCAGTCTCGGGGAGACCCGGTGGTCCAGTGGTTGCCCACTGGGCAGTGATCTGCATGCACGCGCAGGCTTGAGGGAGAACGGCTGGGCCTGCTACTCCATCCACAATCACAGGCTCAGAAACCCATGGGGCTCACAGTGAGGCGCCGTTGGACTCTATGGCAGTGAGTTCTGTTTTTCTATTCCAATCTCACCTTTATCTCGATATCTCTGTGACACACCTCTGCATACTTTGTATCTTTGTGCTGTTATTAATGGAATCTTCAGATTCGGCTTTTGAATTGCTCTTTGCTGGTGGAATGATCATATCATTTTAAACGCTAATATGGTGCACTGCATTGCTATTTTTACAATAAATGTAAGGCTAGTCTGGTTACCTATTTCTTCCTAAGCAAGTTTTGTGTCTGTCGAGTAATTGGCCCCTTCAAACTACACTGTCAAATTTATCTGCAGAGTTATTCGCAATATTCTTTTATCATACTTATGTCTGTGGTCTCAGTACTCCTGAGATGGGTGATTCATGTGTCTCTCTCTCCCCATCCCACTCTCCATTCTCTCTGTCTCCACCCTTTTTGTCTATCCTTCCTTCGTTTCCTTCTTTCTTTCTTTTTTTTTTTTGTTTATTGTGGTTTTTGCTTGTTTTGGGATTTGGGGGACATCACTGCCCTCAGGTGGTGAGAGTAGGAGGCCCATCCTTTGCTTCATGGAGCTGGAATGAACCTCCATCCCAGTGGGCCGCAGTCCCGCGCACAACCACTACGCCACCGGGGCTCAGTCCCTTTCCCTTCTTCCTCTCCTTCCCTCCTGCCCATTTTTTTTCATTTTTAAAATGCAGTTCTCTCCAATTTATCTGACTAGGAAGTTACTGATTTTATTGAACTTTTCCAGTAAGCATCTTTCGATGTCAAAGATTTCCTCTGTGGCTTCTCAATTTCTTTGGTCTGTGCTCCCCGTTTTACTATTTTCTCCCTGGGTGTACTTTAGGCTAATCCCACCTGTCTTTCTCTAATTTTTTAAGGTAAGTGATTTGGGGGTTTTCTTATATATCTACTTGATAATATGAGAGTGCTATTAAAAGTTCTCAGAACAGGGCTGAGACCCGCTGGCGTAGTGTTGAATGTGGGACTGCGGCCCGCGGGCTTGGTGGTTCAAATCCAGCGGGGGTTCTCAGGAGCAGTGCTGGGTAGCTCCCACGACCACCAGAGGGCAGTGATGAGCACCCCCCCCCCACGAAAAAAGTTCTCAGAACAAAATGAATTAAAAGATCATGGGATTTTTTTCCACAAATTTTTGAAATCCCCTCATATAAATTTCCTTGGAAATATTTCTTTGGCTGTTTCCCACAAATTTTGAGCTGTTGTATTTTTTGCAATTTTTCGATCCCTATGGATCCCCCATGGTACTGTTGGCAGTGGGCAAGGGTATGGCTTCTGTTGTAGTTTTTGTTGTTTCGATTTTTGATTACACTGAGTTCTTTTTTACACTGAGTTTGGTTTTGTTTTCTTGGCTTTCCCCCCATAGATCTTGGTGGATCGCATGGTGAGCTAGAACTGGTCCTGTTGTTGTGATTGGTTGTCATAGAATTAATTCCGACTCCTGGCAGCCCACATGTGCGGAGTGGAACTCCTTCCGAGAGTTTCCAAAGTTATGGCCTTTTTTTTATTTCAATACTTTCAAATTGTGAATTGGGTGAAGGTTTACCAAGAAGACCATTAGTTTTACATCGAACAATTTGTGCACATTTTGCCTTGTCCCACTGTCTGCAGTCCCCCTCACCACAAGACCACTCATCCCACCTCTTCCCTGTGACTCCTAGGGATTGTTTGGGAATTTTCCAGGTAGAGGACATTTCCAGTTTAATTCCATCACACTATTCTTGGTAAATTTGATTAATTGTCATGGCCTGCACAGTACCTCGCTTGGTCAATGTTCTATGTATATTTGAGAGGAATGTGTACTTTGTTGAAGGAGTGCCGTCGTGGGTTACACCTTGGGCTGCTTACCACAAGCCAGTAGTTCAAACCCACCACTTGCTCCCCAAGAGAAAGATGAGGCTTTCCATTCCCATGACCCATTAGGGGCAGTTCTCATTGATCTTCTAGGGTCATGAGGAGCCAGAATCAATTTGCCGGCAGTGAGCTTGGCTTCTTTGTTTGGGGTTTTGTTTTCGTTTTAGCGTACTCTGCTGCTGGTGGGCGGAGTGGTCTGGGAACGTTGGTTAGATTAAGTGGGTTCACAGCGATGCTTAGATCTTTTACATTTTTATTGATTTTCTTTCTCCTATCCCTATCAATTAAAACAGAAAAAGTGTTAAAATCTCTAGCTACATTTGTGGATTGCCTATTTGTCCTTTGCAGTGCTCTCAGGCTCTGTTTGTTGTTGTGCGATTCAAGTGCGTTTTGATGAAGGACATGGGAAGTTTTGGGTTTTGCAGTCTCAAAAGGGTTCACAACTGGGCAGGAACAACCCAAGTTGAAAAGAACACCCATACATATGGGACTGCAGGATTCGGGGGGTGGGGGGGCAGGGCGCAGATTCCAAGAGCCAGAAAGGTTTAGAGCATATGGGCTAAGAGGTTGTGAGGCCAAGTGGGTCCAGAGTGTGTACACATACGTCCACTCAGGGGAGGGAGACCCTCACACTCTGCCTGTCACTGACTAGGAGCAAGATGAGAGAGCAAGGGTTTCCCACAGTGAGGGTATTTCACACTCTGACTGGGGAAGCGTGTTTGATGGTATTGGTTGACCCCATTGGCTGAATTAGGCCTACCTGTGTGATGTCATGAGCCTGGGCCTAATTTGGGTGGCCAGGTATACCTCCCAACTGGCTCAGGGACTTGAGTATGAGCAAGGTGTTTAATGGTTACCTGACTTCTTTCCAACCTCCTTTATAGACGCCTTTGCAGGCATGGGGGTGGGAATGGGCAACCCCCCTGTGCCCAAATCTAGGTACCTAGCATTTTCCCACTGAAGGAGGATGGACCCAAATCTTTGGGGTACTGGGCGATGATGTCCCTGGCTGCTTTCTGCTGACCAAAGGGATGGGAGACATGGGTTTGGAGTCCACATCCTTCCTGCTCTGATGGGAGGGGTTGTCCACTTCAGGGCCCACAGTGGATGAGGTTGAGGTGATTCAAGAACTGGTGATCCTGTAGTTGACAATCTTGGCTTAGTGTCATTGGTCATCTGGTGACTTTTGGAAGAAACAAAGCAGGTGCACAGTTTAAGTGAGACTAGGGCCCTGCTGTGAGACAGAAGTGCCCTTGGAAGTAGGAGTTAGTGTCACTGGAAGTTTGGAAAAAGAAATCTGAGCACTGACAGGCATGGATGCCAGTTTACTTTAAGCGCAGGAATTGTGTGAAAGCATTTACTAGCTTAAAGACTGTTGTGGGTCTCAGGTAGGTTTTTCTGTGGAGCACTCATCTGTCTCAGAGTGTCAGTGAAACAGCTTCTTAAGACCCTCCAAGGAGTACATGTCTGTTTGCTCTGATTCTGGTTGGGAGGGCTTCCCTGGTAGATCCAAGCACTGAGCCCTGGAACTTTTACAGCTGTGGAAGTAGAGAAAATTGCTGCTTCAGGACCCTTCCAGAATGGCTGGAGATAGGAATTGGGGGACCTGTCCCTGCAGGTTTATAAGAATTAGGTTTCCAGGTAAATAGAAGAGTGGTAACTTTTCCTCCCCTTGGGTCTGAATGAGCCCATACTGATGAAATGCCTCCTGGCATGGAGTTACTCTTGACATATTGCTGTATTAAAACTACCTCAGAGTCTATAACTGGCTCTGTGACAAGGAAAAGGTCACTCATGTAAATTTCATAGGGGCTTAAACACATAGGTTGATGTGGGGGCAATTCTGAAGCATAACAGAGCTATTGGTGGTGCATATTTCCAGTTTAGCTGAATGTCTTCTATTTCCTGAGGATTAGCTTTAAGTGTTGGTAAATTCTCTCTACCTGCCCTCGGGACTGTGGCCTCCTGGCATAGTGGAGACAATATATGTTGAGAGACTGCCTGAGTAACTTGGGGCATGCAAGCAGACCCATTATTAAGGAATTATTTCCCGAAGTAATCTTTTAGACATTCATGAGCCTTCTCAGTGCAGGTGAGATATACCGTATTTTGGGGACCTTAAGGCACACACAGTTTTTAGAGCAGGAAAACAAGAAAAAAAAACATTCTGAACCAAATAGTACCAGCATACTAAAATATTTACTAATATAAAGCAAAAGATGGTGATATTTAGCAGTGTAAACTCAACAGTGGTGCTAAGAATCCTCATCACTTTCATTAACAAAAGAGGAAAGATTTAGAGGCTCAAACACTATTCTAGTGCGCATAGCAAGGCCACTTCTCATAAATCTGTAGCACCATGATGGTGATCCAGTAAAATCCTTAATGTCTTTTTCTACAGCAATGTGTTTGGCTTCATAGATGATCGTTTTTGTAGAAACTAAGAAGCCCATATCCCAGTGACATTTCATCAATTCTTTCATGTCAACTTCTAACTATGGCCATTTTTCAACATGCCCACAAAAAGTGTGCTTAATTTTAGCAAGTTTTTTCAGCTAATCCTCATGCTTTCTCCACTCTCTCATCATTCTTTCCATTGGAGGTGGTCCAAAATGTCTCTCTGCTGCTCTGTTTCCGCATTATTTTGCATATTTTACTACCTCCAGTTTAAACAGAATTTTATATGCTAACTTTTCATCTTTGACATTTTGTACCATTAGAGAAATGGTGTTTTTCTGAGGAAAATAGAGTAGTGAGAGAACTGTCAGTTGTTAAGAGAGACAGATTGCACCACATACGTCAATCTTGTAATTTAGTTCAAAGGGTGTGGTATGACTATTAAAGGGCACCAACCAACCTGACAGGCAGGGCTTTTGCATGGCAGGAGAGACCATATGTCTCTCTCCTACCATGATGGGCTATCTACCTGCCTATCAGGACACTGTACTTCACATCGTCCTGGCCAGGAGGTTCCCTAGTACGTCCCTAACTGCCTCCTGTCTCAATGCTCTAATCCTGTCAGTCTGTCAGTCTCGTACACATGTAGAGGAGATGTGTGCTGTGCTGATCATGTGACCTGACTGACATTGAGCCTCCAGGAGGCATAACTTCCCCCCTCCCCACACCGCCCCTCCCCCGCAGCATGCAAACAACAGGGGACACAGAGCAGGCACATGAGATCATAAACAATGTTCTGGGGTACCATATCTGTGGACCATAAGACGCACACTCATTTTCCCCCCACTTTAAAAGTGCAGCGTCTTATGGTCCGACAAATAATGGTACTTCGATCCAACCGGTAAAGGTATCTATGAACTCGAGAAGATACTTGAACCCTTGGAAGGCTGGAACCTGGGTAAAATCTATTTGCCAGTCTTCCCCAGGGTGGGTTCGCTTGCACTGGCTCTCCGCTTTTGCTTTATGTCTTTTGAAGTTCTTTTGTTAGTTGAATAGATTTTCTTTTTATTACTATTAATCATTTTATTGGGGGGAGCTCTTACCAATCTTATAACATCCCGTCTTCCAATAGTTTTGATCACACTTGTACATATGCTGTCATCAAAGCAACATATTTGCATTTCCAAATTTCCATATTTGCATTGCATTTCCAAAGCAATTTTTTTCTACTTGAGACTCTTGGTATGAGCTCCTCTTTTCCCCCCTCCCTTCTCCACCCTACCACCTTCATGAAGCCTGGGTCAATTATATATATTATTATTTCATGTCTTACACTGTCCACTGTGTATTCTGCTATTCATCCCTCTGGGGCAGAGACTATATATGCAAACTTGTGATGGTTTCTCCCTTTCTTCCCCACCTCCCACCTGCCCCATCATCCCCAATCCTCATGATATCACTACTCCCACTATTGTTCCTGAGGATTTTATCTGTCCTAAAGTCCATGTGTCAAGAAATCTTATCTGTACCAATGTGTGTACTCTGGTCTAGCCACATTTGTTAGGTAGAACTAAGTCATGGTAATGGCAGGTGGGGCAGGAGTAGAAGAATTATGTGTGTTTCCTTGGTGCTATACTACACCCTGGTTGAATTGTCCCTTCTAAACCCTGGTATGACAGTGTCATACCTGGTGTCAATTTGAGGATTAAGAAGTGTAAGGGTAAAGGCTAGCCTGTCAATCTGGAGATAGTCGATGAGACCTCTATGTGGGCATGGTTTTCTCCTGAGAATTCTGGGAAATCTGGCCATATTTCCCCCTTGGAAGTGAGAGGCTCACTATTTAGTCCCTTGGAGACACTCTACTGACAAGACACATGGCAGCATGCTAATAGACCCTGAGCCCTGGCAACTGGAGGAGCTACAGGAAGACCCCTGCCAGTGCTGAGATGCTTTTACTGCCACTGGATACACAAGATTCTGCATCCACTGACCCGTGATTTTCCTGGTGTCATTGCAAGTGTTTCATAATTCTGAATAAGACTTATAGATTGGTATCAGACATATGGGCTAATATCAAACTTATGACCTTGGACAGGACTGGGTTGAGATGTTTTCTCAATGTTCAATAGTTCTTACATATAAATATAAACCTCTCCCTTCTATGCATATGCCTGTTTATGAATTTTACTTCTCTAGTCTACCCGGACTAACACAGGGGAGGTATCTAGTCATCAACAAATGAGTTTTGAATTTTGTGTCTCCACTCCAACCCCCTTCTTTCACATGACTGTGATTGCTTGCTTTGGGTCTTTTGATACCTGCACCTGCTCCCATTGACACCTCCTGATCACACAGGCTGGTGTGTTTCTACCATGTGGGCTTATTTGCTTCCCTGCTAGAGGACTACTTTTTTAACTAACTTCAAGTCTTTAAGACCCCAGACTTTAAATCTTTTGACAGCTTGGCACCATCAGTTTTCTTTACCACATTTGCTTATGCACCCATTTTGTCTTCAGCAATCATGTCGGAAAGGTGAGTATCAAAGAGTACCAGGTTATTAGAACAAGGTATTCTTGAGTTAAAGGAATCCTTGAGTAGAGACCCAAAGTCCACCTGCTATCTTAATACTCAACATATAAATATATGTACACTGACCTCTATTCCTTTCATTATAAATTAATAAATTAGGCAAAAGCTATTTATAGAGGTATGTGATTGTGGACCCAAACAAGCCAAAATCCTTGACAACTTCAGCCTTTTCTCCATTGATCATGATGCTACATATTGGTCGAGTTGTGAGGATTTTAATCTTCTTTACATAGAGTCATCATCCACAGTGAAGGCTGCATTCCTTGATCTTCATCAGCAAATGTCTCAAGTTCTCCTCACTGTCAACAAGCAAGGGTGTGTTCTCTGCACACCCCAGGTTGTTAATAAGCCTTCCTTCAATCCTTATGCCACAATCTTCTTCACATAAGCCAGCTTCTCTGTTTATTTGTTCAGCATACAGGCTGACTAAATATGATGAGAAGATACAAACCAGACAAACACCTTTCCTGATTTTAAACCATGCAGTAGGCCTTAAATTATGTTCACACAGCTGTCTCTTGATCCATGTACAAGTTCTGCATGAGCACAATCAAGTGTTCTGGAATTCCCATTCTTCTCAAGGTCATCCATAGTTTATTATGATTTTACATAGTCAATAGAACACAAGTAAACATCTTTTTGGTATCCTCTGATTATTCTGGTTATTGCTATAGCTAAATTGAAATCTATTCTTTTTCTCCTGGTTTTCTTTTTTATTCCCATTGTCATCTTTTTAATGTCCTCTTGATAGAAAAATATAGCAGTGAAATCTGTGAATTGAAACTCCCCAGAACTCCTCCTTCTCCCCCTTCCCTCCCTTTTCTGAGTCTCACAAGTTTTCCCTCTTTGGCAGTATATGATCTTACTGCTTTTCTATTATTTATTTTATTATTTATTTTAATAGCTGATATTTGAATTTTCCTTCTCTAATAATTGTCTACCTTACACCAGTTCTAGTATTTATAAGTGTTACTGTATTTGAATATCTTTTATTATTACATGCTGTCTCTTTTGTCAGCTTATTAAACAAAGGTTTTTTTTCAGGTTTTTTTTTAGTTCTCACATGATGTGTTTATTATTTTGAAGTTTTATCAGCCTATAATTCACATATACAATTCAATCACATTAAGAAGAGTTGTATAATCATCAGTACTACCTATTTTAGAACATTTCCTTCACTCTTTTTTTAAATTTTATTTTATCATTTTATTGGGCACTCATACATCGCTTTCCATCATACATAGTTCAATACATAGTTACACACACTGTGCCAAGCACCCACACTTGCCTGTCCTCATCAACATTCTCCCAACATCTGCCCCTCCACTTGGGCCCTTGATATGGGCCCCCCTTCCTTTCCCCTCCAACCTTCCCCCCCTCCTCCCCAGTCCTCATTACTCTGCAATCATTATTGTTTTGTCATATCTTACACTGCCCGACATCTCCCCCTGCCCACTCCTCCCTACGTCTGCCCTCCAGATAGGAGACAGTCTGCAGATCCCCACAGCTGGCTTCCTCTCTCCACTCCACCCTCCCTCCACCCATCCAACCACTTCATTCCCACCACTGATCCCAAGGGGTCCATCCACCCCAAGTTCCCGCGTTTTCAGTTCCCACCTCCACCAGTGCACCTCCTCCGGTCCAGTTGGAACTGCAGGGCAGATTTAGGGTTGTAATGGTTGGGGGGAGGAAACCTTCAGGAAATAGAGGAAAGTTTTATGCTTCATTGCTACCTCCCTGGCCCATCTCTCCCCCGTGACTCCCCTGTAAGGGGGTGTCCAATTGTCCACAAGTGGACTTTGGGTCCCCACTCTGCTCTCCCCCTCATTCTTACTGATTTAATCCTTCTTCTTTAATGTTTGATGTCTGCTCCCTTCGACCCCTAGTGATCACACAAGTTGGTGCACTTCCTCTATGTGGGCTTTGCTGTTTCTGCACTGGATGGCCACTTGCTCACCTTCTAGCCTTTAGGGTCCCAGCTACTTTATCGTTTGGTGACTGGGCACCATCAGTTTCCTCAGCTCTGTCTGCCTCTGCACCCTCTGTCTGTCCTCAGCAATCATGACAGGCTGGTGGGTTTTAACGATATGTTTTTTGTTCTTTGATGCCTGATAGGCTGGTTCTTTCCACTCCTCATGGTCGCACAGGATGGTGTGTTTTTTCTATGGTAGGCCTCTTCACTCTTTTTTTTTAAGCATTGTATTGGGGACTCATACATCGTTTGTCACAATCCACCCATACATATATTGTGCCAAGCACGTCCGCTGCCATCATCATTCTCAAAACATTTACTGTTCTCCTTCAGCTCTTGACATCAGCTTCTCATCGTTTCCCCTCCCTCCCCACTCCCCTTCCCTCACTAACCCTTGATAATTTATAAATTGCTATTATTTTGTTTTATCTTACACTGACCAACATTTCCCTCACCCACTCCTCTGCTGTCCATCCTCCAGATAGGAGGTGATGTGTAAATCCCTGTAATCGCCTCCTCCCTCTGCCCTTCCAGTATCTCCACTCTCACTACTGGTCCTGAGGGGTTCACCTGTCCTGGGTCTCCTGTATTTCCAGTCCCCATCTGTATCAGTGTACCTCTTCCAGTCTAGCTGGATCTGTAAGGTAGAATTGGGATCATGATAGTTGAGGGGAGGAAGGCTTTAAGAACTAGAGGAAAGTTGTATGTTTCATCGTTACTTCACTGCACCCCAACTGGCCCATCTCCTCCCTGAGACCCTTCTGTAAGAAGATATTCAATTGCCCCAAAATCATGTTTTGGATCCCCACCCTGTCTTCCCCTCATTCGTAGTGATGTGATACTTGTTCATTGATGCTTGATACCTGCTCCCTTCGACCCCTCATGATCAAAAAGGCTGGTGTGCTTCTTCCATGTGGACTTTGCTTCCTCTGCCCTAGATAACCGCTTGTTTACCTTCAAGCCTTTAAGATCCCAGACACTCTATCTTTTGATAGCCAGGCACCATCAGCTTTCTTCACCACTCTTTCTCATGCCCCCACATGTCCTCAGCAATCATCTTGGGAAGGTGAGCACCCAGTGATATGGGTTTTTCCTGTTGGATGCCTGTGATCTGATCCTTTCAATACCTGGTGACCACACTGGCTGGTGTGCTTCTTCTGTGTGGACTTGGCTACTTCTCAGCTAGATGGCCCTTGAGCTAGGGTTAATACAATACCTTTTTATCTTGCCATCATTTGCGATCAAGTAAATCCATTCCACTTTATTTACAGTATAAAAATGAAATTCAAACCCACTGCCATCAAGTTGGTTCTTACTAATAGCAATCCCGTAGGACAGAGTAGAACTCTGCCATGGGGTTTCCAAGGCTGTAAATCTTCATGGAAACATATTGCCTCATCTTTCTACCTTGGAGCAGAAGGTGAGTTTTCACTGCTAATCTTCAGATATATATGCATATAAATACACATGTGTGTATATATATATATACACACACACACGTATACTACAACCCTCTGCTGTCAACTTGATTCCAACTCAAAGTGACCTGTACTCAGAAACAAAAACTAAAAAACTTCTCTACCATTGAGTCTATTTCAATTCCTAGTGACCTCATAGAACAGAGTAGAATTGTTCCTATAATTGTTCGTCCTCTACCCTAGTAGCAAGCGGTGGGTTCAAGTCACCGACCTTTCAGCTCCTTCATTTAAGTATAGATACTGTATTCATCCTGATAGGCTAGAGAAACAAATTCGTAAACACACATATGTATATAAAGGAGAGGTTTACCTACAAGAGGAAGGGAACATTGAGAAAGCATCTCAAACCAGTCCAGTCCAAGTCAACGAGTCTGACATTAGCCCATATATCCAATACCAGTCTGCAAAGTCTTCTTCAGATTCACGAGGCACATGCAATGACACCAGGACCATCACAGGCCAGTGGGTGCAGTGTCAATAGAAGCATCTCAGCACTGGCAGGGGTCTCCCCATGGATCCTCCAGTTTCCAGGATGCAGTATGCTACCATGTGCCGTGTCAGCTGCAACGTCTCCTGGGGAATCGGCCTTGTGTCTTGTCAGTAGAGTGTCTCCAAGGAACTGAGTCCTAAGTCTCTCACCTCCAAGGGGGAAATATAGCCAGATTTCTCAGAATTCTCAGGAGAAAGCCATGCCCACACAGAGGTCTCATTGGCTATCTCCAGATTGACAGGCTAGACTCCACCCCTACACTCCCAATCCTGAAATTGATATGGGATTACTTGGCTGCCACAAATACCTTTCAATAGCATACTTCTACTTCTGCCCTCCTGACCTTTCTGCTATTGTTGCAATGCTTTCACATATAATAAATATCCACACTGTGTTTTTAATTATTTTTACTAATGCAGTAAGATATTTAGAGATTTAAATAAGAAAAAAAATAAGTCATGCACCCATGTAATTACCAGTTCCAAAGTTCTTCCTTTGTTTGGATAGAACTATGCTCCCCATCCATTCTGATCTTCCTGCCCTTCTAGAAGAACTTCCTGGACTGTAGGTCTCAGGGTGATAGTTCTTATGTGCTTGTATATCAAAATAAGTCTTTACTTCTTCATTTTAAAAATTATTTTTACCACTTCTAGAATTCTAAGTTATTGGGTTCTTTCTTTCTTTCCGTTTTCCAAAGTCATTTTCCTATTGTCTTCTCACTTGTGCTAATTTTCCAACAAGAAAACCTGCTGGAATATTTACCGATGTTCCTCTAGATATAATGAGCCCATCCCCATCCCCCAACCCCTCTGGCTCTTTTAAAAAGTTTCTCTTTATCATGGGTTTTGAGTAATTTGATTATGATGTATCGTGGTATAGTTTGCTTTGTTTCCTTATGCTTAAGTTTCTTGGATCTGTGGACTTATAATTAATTTGGAAAAAATGTCAATTATGTATTCAAATGTATTTTCTGCCCCCATCCTCCCTTTTATAGAGATTCCAATTATAAGTATTATAGCTTGTTGAAAATCATCTCACAGTGCCTGCAGCAACAGGCTCAAACATAAGATTTCAACGGTTGTAGGATGGGGGAAGACCAGGCAATGTTTTGTTCTGTTGTCCATAGAATGGCCATGAGTCAGAACAGAGCCAAAGCCATCTAGAAACAACAACAGCATCACATAACTCACTATTGGTCTTTCCTTCTCTCTGTGTTTCATTCTTTTTTTCCCCTCTGTGTTTCATTCTTTCGCTAGGCCTTGATGTTCTTTAATCCTCTAGTCTTCCCTGCTCCAATGTCTAATTTGTCTTTAATCCTAACCAGTAAATTTTTCTTCTCCTAAACTATGGTTTTACATTCTAGAAGTTCAAGTTGATCTTTTTTTATCTTTTCCATGTCTCTGCTTCATTTTGGGGGAGGAAAAAATGAAACACAATTTTAGCGGCTTTAATGTTCACTCTTTTTAACATTTCAGTCGATTGTGAGTCTATTTTAATGTCTAGCTTAGGGGTCATGTCTTCCTGCTTCTTTGCATGCCATACCTAGTTATGGGTGTGTGTTTTTTTAATTGGTTTCCAGGCATTATGAATTGTACCTTCTGGGGTGCTGAATATTTTTGTTGCCTTGTATATTTTTCTTATGCTTTGTTCTGAAGTGCAGTGAAGTTACTGAGAAACCACTTGACCCATTGCAATCTCACTTCAGTGTTCTGAGCCAGGGCCAACAGAGTGTTCAATCTAGGGATTATTATTCTCCATTTCTGAGTCAAGACCCTTACATAAATTCTACCCACTGCCTTGGAAGTCAAAAGGTTTTTCCAAGCTGACTGCTGGAAATAGACACGATTCTCTGCCTTGTGTGCGTGCATGGCACTGTTATTCATTCTCAAGTTATCTATCTTCCCCTAGGCTCAGCTAGATTCCTCAAACGCACCTGACCCCAAACCCACAATGTGCTGGTGAGATTCAGGTGAATGCTGAGGAGAGCCCTCCATCGCGCGTGGCTCCTTCTCAGTACTCTGTCCTGAGCCCTGCCCAGGTGGGTCAACCTGATGCTCAGCTCTGTCACCTCATGTCAGGGAGTCCAGTGGGCTCTGGTTTTCCCTCCCTCCTCCATATGTCCTGAACACACTCTCAAAACAATAAGGCAGGGCTGCCAGAGGACCTCACCTGACGGGTTTCTGATCTCTCAGGAATCACTGGCCTTCCTTGCCGGATGCCCAGACTTTTAGAAACCGATGGTTTATAAATGTTACCGACCTCTTGCTTCTAGGACTCGCTGCTAAAAGGACAACCTGATCTCTTGGGAAAAGTCCATGCAGAGTGTGCCTTGGAGGCAAGGACGGCGAGATTTCTTCTCACCTACTCTGGACTTGGTGTCAGGAGAGCCCCGCCCCTGAAGAAGGACATGGTGTTTGGTAAAGCAGAGGGGCAGTGAAAAAGAGGAAGGTCCTCAATGAAATGGATTGACCCTGTGACTGCATTAATGGACTCGGACACAGGATCAAAGGTGAGGACGTTACAGGACTGGGCAGTGTTTGGTTCTCTTGTCCCTAGGCCCTAGGGTCACTATGGGTCGGAACCAATGCCAGGAACAACTTGTTCCTTTGAGGCAAGAGAGACATCCCATTTCCTGGTGCGCTATCTCACTCTGAGATAGAACTCTTTATAGAATTGCCATGCTTGTCTTTGAAGAGTGCTTTTGTATTCTCTTCTACACTAACTTGAAAAGACATACTAATAAAGATTTGAGGGTGGTCAGAGACAACCCAGCCCAGTCATTTCCTGACATCTACCCGCTCTGTTGGGTTCTGGACCCTGGTGTCCCCATGACTGGGAAGTTTGACCCTGGATTGCTGGTTTTCGCTTCCAAGTGTGTGTATCTGGTCATTTTCACTGTCATCTCAAAAAAATTGCTTTCCATCCCACAAACAATGATTATGGAGAAAAGCACAGGCAATAAGCCAGATCCTCTCAGCACAAGCTAGGTCAGGATGGTCCCTTCCCCCCCCCCCCAAGGGCTTCCATGTGGGCAGCAAGTGTCGTTTCATTGCTCAAGCACACCCGTGGATTATTACGAACTTGAAATCCCTCAGCTGTGTGGCAGCCAGGGTTCTCACAGCATGAAATTGGGCAGATAACAAGTTGAAACCAAGGGCACTGAAACCTTGGCCCGCTGACATTGTGCTGCCAGAGCCCCGCATGCAGGATACATTGCTAGAAAAAGGTGCTTCTGGGGGAAAGAAGAGAAATGGAGAAGAGAGAATTAATAGGAGAAAAGAAGTGTGTGTGAATCCTGAAAGGTGGGTTTTTCTTTGAGAGGTACATGATTCCTTCGCTGCCCCTTTTGGGCAAGGAAAAATCAGGCAGGTTCTGGGAGATTCGATCTCACTGTGGAGAAGAGACTCCAAACTACTGACAGAAGAAACCACAGTGGCATTCTGATACAGTGTTGAATTCACAAGACTACACGGACGCACGCACGCGCACACACACACGTGCACACAATGTAGTTGGCTGTTCTGATGCTCTTTGACCAATAGGGCACAGGTCAGTGTTGCAAAGAAGGAAGCTTCCATCTGCTTTGCTTGAGTGCCAGGTACCAGAGACATACCATCGAACAAGACTGTCAAGGGCCCTGTTCCTGCGACAAACAGTCATCATGATTAATAACGGTTAAGCACTGGGCCACTAAGTGAAATGTCAATGGTTGGACCTTGCCACTGGCTCTGCTGGGGGTCTCCTCCCACGAAGACTACAGATTCACACAGACACACACACACACACACAAAACACACACCACCACAGAGGCAGTCTGGCTCTGTCGCTCCGATAGTTAGTGGAAGTCTGAAATAACCCAGCAGTACACCTTCCCCACCACAACTACCATAATGCCCTTATTTCCTGGTTGCTTGTACAGATATGAAGGGCTCCAAAACATTGTGTGTGGGTGGAGGGGGGATCTATTATTTTTTAATCCTTTGTTCCACAAACATTTTGGAGTTCCCTTAGAGACAGGCCTCTTGACATTGTAGCACAATGCACCGCGGGTCATTTCTTTTACCCCTGTACTTTATTTTGGAACATTTCCACTGCTATTTATTTGTGTTTACTTGCCTTTCGTCCCCCAATGTCTGATCTGCTATCAATCCCATCTGGTGTATTTTTCTCCTCAGACATTGTCATTTTCATCTTTAAAAGTTCAACCTTCATCTTTTCTATAAATGTCTTTCATGTCTCAGTTTAACATGAGAAACGGTAATAATATCTTGAAAACTGTCCCCTAATTCTAACATCTGCATCAGTTCTTGGTTAGTTTAAGTGTATTGATTATCCTCTTCTTATGAATTGTGCTTTTACATAGCTGGTAATATTTGACTGGCTGCAATATTTTATGAATTTTAGTTTATGGAATGGGTATTTTTGTATTCCTTTCAATATTCTCTTCTGGAGCTTTTTCCCTGAAATTCAGTTAAGTTACTTGTAAACAACTTTATCCTTTTGGGTTTTGCTTGTAAGTCTTGTTAGGCAGGACCAGAAAATTAGTTGGTAAAGAGTTAATTTTGCCCAGCTGCTGAGGTAAAATCCTTCTAATAGTGCTACATGACAGCCCATAATTATAAGGGTTTTCCATTCTCATTGATGAGAACAGGAACAATTTCTACTTTCATCTGTGCTCTAGGGAGTGTGAACGGAGTTCGTTACTCATCACTCTAGGGAGTAATATGAACAGAGTTCATATTACTTTGTATGCGTTCTTCATATGTGTGCACTGACCTGTTCTCAGCTGATGCTTTCACTGTTCAGAGTTCTAGCTCTGGGTGTTGACATTCGACTACTGTACTTGGCCGAGTTTTCGAAAGACACAAAGTCAATGACACTCAACTATGTGTAAGAAAGCCGCCTACATCAAGAAAGAAGCTTCCTTTATCAAGGAAGCAGCCCAGCCCACACCAGCTTGAGTCCATGGTTCACATGCTAGCTGGAGGCCCCTCCAGATGTATGTAGCTATCAGACAATGAAGGAGGAAGGTGAATCGGACACTGGGAGATCACAGGTCTGTGGGTCCAGAATGGATTGATGATTTGCAGACTTCTGGGCCACTTTCCCCAGAAGTAAGACAGAAAGGAGGAAGAGGACGAGAGAGGGACTAGTTCTCCACAGAATTGTTCTTATAAAGAAGTCATACAACCGCCTCCCCCAAGGATACATTATTAGGCTGTGTCCTGATTGATAGATTGGACACCACGCATCACTTCTTACAGATGCCAATTTGGCAGACTAGCTCTAACCATCACAACTACTGAAAGTTTGGCCGATGCCACTCAGAAGCATGATGAAAGAGGCTCTGGAAATCTACTTCCATGAAATTATAGCTGTTGAAAACCCTACTCTAACCTACTTGAGGATATCCTCTTTTTCCACTGATTCTCTACTTTACCAAGCATGATGCCCTTTCCCAAGGACTGGTCCCTCTTGAAAACATGTCCAAAGTACATGAGACATAATATCTCATCACCCCCACTTCCAAGGAGTATTCTAGCTGTATTTCTTCCAAGACACACTTGTTTGTCCTTCTGGTGTGGGATTCACCAACACCCCATTCACAGGCATCATTATTCTTCATCTGAGCTATCTAAAACAGTGGATCTCAACCTTCATCATGCCATGACCCTTTAATAGAACTTCTCATGCTGTGGTGACCACCCCACCACCAACCACAAAATTATTTTTTTGGGTGGGGGGGGCATCATTGCTCTCCGGTGGTGGGAGTAGGAGGCCCAGCCCCACTGCTGGAATTGAACCTCCGTCCCAGTGGGCCGCAGTCCCGTGCACGACGCCACTGGGGCTCAGCCCCACAAAATTATTTTCATTGCTATTCCATCACTGTACTTTTGCTAATTTTATGAATTGGGCGACCCCTATGAAAAGGTCATTCAACACCCCACCCCACCCCCAAAGGGGTCACAACCCACAAATTGAGAACTGCTGGTCTAGAGAAACACAATCAGTGACACTCATATATGTCAAAGAAGGAATCTTGTCATTTTATATAAAGTAGTTTTATATCAAGAAGGCATCTCAGTAGAGTCCAACTTAAGTTCATAGGTCTGACACTAGCCAGAGTGTTCTTCAAACTCATGTAGCTGCAGGCTGGTGAGTGCAGAGAAGTATGGATCCAAGTCAGTGGAAGAGTGGCAGGGCACCAGCCGCTCTCAGAGTTGGGAGGCCCACATGAGGCTGTCCGTGGAGACAGGCAGAGTCCCAGCAAGTAGGAAGGCAAAGGGAGAAAGAAGGGAAGGTGAGAGAGAGAGAGGAGAGGTCCCAATTTTTCCCCTATAAAAAAAATTTTCAAGTTCACACCCCCAAGAAGGCATCATCCAGTTGTGACCCGACCGGCAGGTTGGAGTCCACCCCCATGATTCTACACAAATTGAAGTTGACATAAAACCCAGCTACCAGATGGTCTTCCTTATTCAGTGTCCAGCTTTCGCATGCATTGGAGTTGATTGAAAGCACCGTGGCCGGGGCCAGGCTCCCCTCAGCCTTGAAGATGGTACTTCAGCTTTCTAACACTTTAAAGAAATCTGTGCTGCAGTTTTGCCCAATATAGTAAGTTGATTGGTATCTTGGCTGCTCCGACAGATGTTAATTGTGGAATCCAGAAATCCCTGACAACTTCCTTCTGCTTTTTTGTTTCTCATGTTCCTTTGGGGTCCAGCTGTGAGGATATGTGTTTTCTTTATGTTGAGGTGTGATCCATTTTGAAGGCTGTAGTCTCAAATCTCTATCAGCGAGTGCCTGCAGTTGTCCTCACTTTCAGCAAGCATATCACAGGTCGTTAATGACTCATCCCCCGATCCTAATGTTGCATTCTTCTTCAGATAGTCAACTTCTATTCCTCGCTCAGCATACAGATTGAGTAAGTCTGGTAAAAAATATAGCCCTGGTGGACACTTCTCCTGATTTGAAACTCCTGTTCTACTTGGATGCCTGCCCCCTGGTCTAAGTACAAGTTCCACACCTGAGCACAATTATGTTCTGGAATTCCCATTCTTTGCAGTGTTATCCATAATTCATTACTATCCACGCAGTTGAGTGCCTTTACATAATGAATAAAACACAAGTAAGCATCTTTCTGGTATTCTCAGCCGTCAGCCAAGATCCATGTGACAGCCACAATTATGTCTCTCATTCCACCTCCTCTTCTGAACCTGGCTTGAATCACTGGCAGTTCTCTGTCCCGGTACCTTTTTTAAAAAAAAAACTCTCAGCAGCAAATTTTATTGTATGTAATATTAATTGGGTTGTTCAGTAATTTCCATATCCTGGTGGGTCATCTTTCTTTGGAATGGGCACATTGATGGATCTCTTCCAGTCAGTCAGTTGATCGGTCGTGTCTCTTTTCCAAATTTCTTGGTACAGGTGGGAAAGAACTTCCAGGATTGCATCCATTTATTGAACCACTTCAACTGGTATCCCATCAATTCCTGGAGCCTTGGTTCCACCCGCCCGCCCCCCACCGCCATTCCTTCTTTTATCCTTGGATTTCTTTCTTCAGCACCTTCTTCTTTCTTCTTAGTCACATGCTACTTCTTGAAATGGCTGAATGCCGACCAGTTATTTTTAGTTCAGCAACTCTGTGTTCCCTACAGTTTCTTTTGATGATTCCTCCGTCACTCAATATTTTGATCATAGACTCTTTCACTGCAAAGCATGGCTTTTTCCTCCATATCTATCAGCTTGAGAAATGGCAGCCATGGTTTTCACTTTGGTGTTCTAACTATAGGTCTTCTCACCTTTTATTATAGTATTTTGCTTTGTCTTTTGGAGAGCCCATTAATTCTTTTGCTTCATTTCTCCCTTTTGCTTTAGCCAGTCTACACTCTAAAGCAACTGAGAGAGTTTCTTCCCACTGCTGCCGTGGCCTTTTATTTCTCTCCTGTCTGTTTAATAACCTGTTGTTTTTCTCATGCATGATGTCCTTGCTCATGCATGATCCCAAAGCTCCTCTGGTGTTTGGTGTATCAAATCTATCTGAACTCAAGTGGGATATAGTCAAGGTTGTACTTCAGCTCTTGTAATCATGTTTGCATTTTCTTCAGCATCAACTTGAACTTGCATATGAGTACTTGATGATCTGTCCTGCAGACAGTTCCCAGCCTGCTTCTGAATGATGATGTACTTCTCCATCATCTCTTCCCCCAGATATAGTCTGTTTGATTCATCTTTGGTACCAAAGATGGTGCCCTACAAAAATTCATTGTGAACTAGAATTTCCTGCTAACCTGGCTTTTGTTTATCGCTTCGCTTTTGGCAGTGGGGGTGGGAAAGGTGGCAGCTGGATGTACAGTGAAGCAGGTGAGGACTTGAACTTGGTGGTTTTCCTTGTGGTTTAGGGTCTCATAAGGGTGTAGTCTCACCACTGTTTGTTGCCCTCTCCAGTCTCTGAAACTCACAGGGGTACTTTTACTCTGCCTAGTAGGGTCAACATGACCTTAATGGCAATAAGTTTGTTTTCCATTTTTTAGTGGAAAATGGTTACTTCTTTCTCTGACCAGTGTCCGCCTTATACCTAGTCCTACCTTTGCGATTTAACCATAAATATCAGCCTCCCAAAAGGCAGATGAAGCTGGAGGTTTTGGAGGTGCTAAATCTCAGCCATACAGGCATGCTTTGGAATTAATATCAGTATGAAGTTCCATGAAACTGGTGCTCTGGAAGACAGATGGGAACAGTGGGAGGAGTTGGGCATATCTCATAAGTCTAAGAAGAGGAAGACCTTAGGTAATCATGTCAAGGGCTTAACCCAAGACTTAGTCCTTCTTATCCCTTGGTAAAAAGTAGGCCTTGGTAGTACTGGTAGTGCTTTGTGCCATTCAGCCTATCTTGACTCCCAGCCACTACCTAACACAGAGTACCCCCATAGGGTTTCCAAGGCTGTAAATATTTACCAAAACAGATTACCACATCTTTCTCCCGTGTTGCAGAGGAAGGATTTGAACTGCTGAACATTCAGTTAGTAGCTGAATGCTTAACTATGAGCTACCAGGGTCCCCTTATTATGATGCCTGTCCTCAGTCATCTTAACTTCCTGGGATATGCCTATGCTACATGATTAGAGAAGTGAATTAGTGGGCCAACTGGAATTCCTGGTTTGTTTGACTCCAAAACCTGGACTTTTTGTACCAATTCAGAAGCCTGGGGAGGTGGAGACAATACGGGACTGGCTTGAAGAGGGGTGAATGAGTATCCAGCCAAGGAGAATGGATGAAGTCAAACAGATGGCCTAACTCTGGACTCAGTATAAAGGGCCCGGGAAAGGGGCACAAAGAGATCCAAACAACACCTAGGAAGGAAAGTGAACCAAGGACTCTTTGGCCAGACATCCAAGGTCCTTCTAGACCTAGTCCTGACGCTCCGCAAACCATTGGTCACCTGCTAGCTACTGGGAGCTCTCTGCTGTTTGCTGCCTCAACCTGACAAGACGGTATTTTGTTCTTAAGCTGCTTTTCCTCCTCCCCCGAAATGCCAAACAGAGGCCACATTCTCTGGAAACTCCTCATGGCCTTCTCTGTCTTCCTAGACTAAATAATCCTTTCTCTATTACTTCTCGCCTCTGATAGAAGGACCATTTTTTTTAATTTTTTAATCATTTTATGGGGAGCTCTTACAGAATCAACTATGTATAACACACCATAGTTCAAGCACATCATGCAGTGCTGGCAATTGCTATCACAATCCATTTGAAGCCGTGTTCTTCCTTCTTGAACTTCTTGATATCAGTTTCCTTTTATCCCCTCCCTCCCCTCTCCCATCCCTGAGGAACCCTTAACTCTCCCCTATAATATTTGTGTGCGTGCCATATCTTACACCACCCAATATATCCATTCACATGTAATTATGTTGCTTAATCCCATCCAGTTGAGTTGTACAACCATCAATGCTACCAGTGTCCTATTCCCCCCACCTCCATTTTCTCAGACTCCAAGAGAATCATTACTCTGGTTACTATTTCTGAAGGGTTATCTATCTTGACTTTCATGTACTAAACAGTCTTAAATATACAAATAAACATATGTCAATCAAACACGATTAATGAGGTAAACCAAATAAAACCATAATAGTAAGGGGATGGAATATTAAAGAACAAGCGGACAGATATGTGGTTCATCAATAATATTCCACACTCTGGATTTACCATCCCTTCCATGTGGCCCTTCTGAGAGATTCTGACCTTACAGAGGAGTTTTGAATCTCCACTGCATCCAGACCCCTCCACATTCATTTCGTGGCTTGCATGGACCATTATTGACTAAAGTGTGATTTATATATTGATATGTATGTCTTCTCCTCACATAGGCATAGAATACTATGGGGAAACCAGCACATACTCTGTCCAGCTATACATTGGAACTCTGTCATTTCTCATCAATCCATGAGATCCAACACTCTCCATAGGCAAGAGCTAGAACTCTGCCTCTTTCACATGTGCAGCAGGAATAGGCATGTAGTAGGTGTTCAGAAACCAAGAGGCAAAATGCTTCATAGAACCCGACCCTGCTGTGGTAACTACAGGGTGGGTAACCCAATCTCCTTGTGAAGTCACTAACATGCTCACTGAGGAGCATCTCAAAGGGTCTTCTCAAGGTGTCCTGAGGAGAATGGAGCAACTCTATTCATGGTCATAGCAGGTGGATGATTTGTGAGCTTGTGCGTGACATCCCTGGGGCTTCACAAGTGACGCTGAGGGGCTGGCAGGACTCCACATGAGCAAGATCTAGATGAATGAGTTCTCAGCCTGCCTAATCCCATGACCCTTTAATATAGTTCCGCATGTTGTGGTGACATGCCTCCCCCCCCACCATAAAATTATTTCCATGGTTACTTTATAACTGTAATTTTGTTACTGTTATGAATTGGAAAACCCCCGTGGAAGGGTCATTTGACCCCAACTGGGTCGTGACACACAGGTTAAGAACTGCTGATCAAGCTGGTCTTGTTTTATTTCCATCCACTGGACAGCAAGACTCGGGAGCATCCAGAGATGGTGGCCATCCAGACCTTCCCCTCAATTTCCCCCATGCCAGTTCCCCATGTCAACATCTGTCCCCTCAGACCTCCTGATGCCAAATCGATGCTTATAGAAAAGGAGATTCTCCCAGTTTAGTTGCAAAGGGTCTCCAGAACCGCCCTCGCATGCACAGTCTGGAGCTAGGAGAGCCCATAGAGTGTGTGTGTGGGGGGGGGGGAGGTGGACATGTCCCAGAAATGCCACCTCACCCGGCAGAGCAGGCATTTGTCGCCTGGCCACAGAGAGTTCAGCAGCACGTTAGAGCTCTTCTCTTTGAACAGAGCCGTGTCTGTCCCACCACCACACAGCAGGGAAAGAACATGTGTGCAGGCGGCAGGACAGAAACTAACCTCCAATTTGGCAGGTTTTGTTCCCACCATAGTTGCCTGCTGTCCCCTCCCGGGGGTCACACAGAGCTGGTCATGTGTTCTCCAAGCCCTGCGCTTTCATCCCTCGCAAGAAGACACCGAACAGCTGTTTTCTCTTCTTTCCTCGCCCCCCCACTCCCGCCACTCTTTCTTCCCCTCCATCCTCCCTTGCCTGTCGTCTCTGAGAGCAGGGAAATGTGACCTCCGCGTGGCGCTCTCTCTTCCTTTCATGGAGATCTAATTCTTTCAGCCCCCTGCTCAGAGACGGTTCCCAAATGAGATGAGGGTGGTGCTCATCGCAATTAGCATCTCCTTGCTCTAGAGACACGGGCATCATTCCTGAGGACGGATTTCTTTTTAAGAGGATTTCTTGCAGGAGATGCTGATGGTGGAGCCTCTGGGGTGGCAGATAGCCATCTGGGCAAAAGAGAATCCTGAGGACAAGCGAGTGGACGTGCTAAGACACAAGTGGGTGAGCACTGAGGCACAGCTAGGGAGCTACCACAACAAGGACAGCCCCTCACTAACTATCAAGATGGCCAGAGGCTCCAGAGTCTTCTGAGGGACACCCAGACCAATATGGCCACATCAGCAAGACGGTTCCTAATCTTGAACCTCTTTTAGTTTTCTGACCCTGTGCAAGCCCGTCCTCCTGTGTTCGTGTGAACAATCTCCTTCATTCCCAGTAGGGGTGCGTAAGGATGACCCTCTGGGAGAGAAGCAGTCTCTGAGCTGGGGATGGACGAGCCTCGGGAGAAGCTGTCAGAGTCATCAGCTGGGGAGAGAAGAAAGGATCTCGTCAAGAAGGGAATGGCGGCATCGATAGGACTGCATGAGTATGGCCACGTGGAAAGAGACTGGTGAGAACAACATGGATAAAGTCACCCCAGCGAAGTGGCAAGGCCATGTCTAAACCAAGATGGTTCCAAGGCAGAACCAGCCATCCTCCGTGACTGCCCAAACATAGAAGCGTGCCCTGCGCTTCACTCTTCTGCTCCCGAACATTTCCGCCTTGGGTCCTTCTTTGCCACCCCTCCCTCCGCACACCCAGCTCACCATGTTTCCTGGCAGCTGACCCACATCCCCAAGTTTTGGGCAAAAAGCACTGGACTCCATAGTCAGGTATGCATGGCTGAGTCTCTCTCAGCTCCACTCCTGTGGGGAGTTACTCTAGGCCTCCGTTTCCCCTTCTTCCATGTTGTTGCAGAGTGAGATGAAATCCGAACTGTAAAAGACACCCAAAGAGGCAATAGAGTCACTATCTGGGCCAGGTTTGTGTTCTTGCCTCTCAGTACCCTTGGATGTGTTAGAATTTACCTAATGGGGGAGTTTGGGGATCTGTCAGTAGAGTACAACTATGACAGGTGTTTGTCGTCTGAAGAAAATAAGTTAATGGATGGATTGGCTCTTCCTCTGATAGTTAACATCTGCATAATGTTCAGCTGGAGTCCAAGCCCTCTTCGAGTCTCAGTGTTCTTCTCGGTTCAATGAAACTAGCAGCCCCGTGCCTCACCTATCAGCCAAATGAACTGAACTAGAAGGTGAACAATAATACCAGGAAGGTGTGCGGTCCTTCAGACCATAACCAGACAACCGAAGAAGAATGAATTTTCCCAAGGACAAGACTCTGAAGGCACCAAGGGGCAGGAAAGAAGAGTGAATGGAACAGGAACCACAGGGATGCTGGGGGCAGAGTACTGTTACCTTGTGGGAACGCGATCAAGGCCAGGAAACAAAAATGAATTGTTGAATTCAACACCAGCTTGCTCTGCACACTTGGCTTGTTTGTCAATGAGGATCAGGCTGATCTTCACAGAAGAGAGTGGTCTATCCCCTGGATTCCAGGTAAGCATCTCATCTGAACAGATCCAGAGTCCAGGAAGAGGAAGAAGGAAGGGAATATAAAAGGACACCATTAAGGACAGATAGTTGGAGGCCCATGCCTACAGCCGGTGCAGTCCCACAGGAGGGGCCCACCCTCAGAAGGTCCTCCCTCTGGTTGAGTGCTCTGCTGTTGCCATCTCCAAGTACATAACCTCTCTGCCTCCAAACGGGTGTTTTGTCAGGGAGATCCTATGAGGCAGAGGAGATAAGTGAACCCGCAAATGGGGACATGCAAGAGGTGGGTTCACAGTCCTCACTGCCCCACTCTCCTACAGCACCCACGATACTTCTGGAAACAAAATTCCAATGGTCCCTGATGCCTAGGAGTTCAGCGAGACTCAAAGCGAGTACACAGCCGTCACTCCGTGCCTGAAGGTCGGAGTGCTAACAGCCTCCCAAAAGACCACACTTTCCATTTGAGTCAGAAGGTGTCCAGAACGCAGAAGAAAGGCTACAGCATTCTAAGACCCAGGAACTCTAGCACGTCATTTTCTTGTGTTAGCCAACTCCTCACACCAAAGACGGCGACGGGAAAGAGAGGGGAGAGGAGGCAGCTCAGGGTCCCCTGGCCTTTCAGGCCCCTCCTACTCAGCGATAAATCACAGGGAACAAGTGCTGATGGGGTGCATGTTTCAAGGCGTCATCAGAGTGTGGTGGGGCGGTGCCGCCACTGTTCTGGCAAGAATGCACTCCATTTGCATGCCCGAGCTGTGAAATACCAATTGTGTCATTTCTGTGATTTTTACATCCCAGTGAAGTGTACTTACATTTGCATTTAAAGCTGGCACTGCACAGTCTAAAGATGAGCGGTAAAATTCGTGCAAATAATTTTAAATTATAATTTTTCTTCACATAGAATGACATTCAATAGCAAATCGAAAAGTAAAAGTACTGTGACAAGAGATGAGGGATGGGCAGAGAGGAGAAGGCGAGCTCTCCTCGGGGGTGAGATGCCCATGTCCCTACTGTCTAAGCAGGGTTACCAGGGTCTCACCTACCCTTCTGCACGGAGCCCCAGGAAAAGCACCCCCTCTCGACATTCACACTTCGCCAGGGCTGGAAAGCTGTGTTCCGTTACACAGCTCCTGGGTTGGCAAAATGTGCTCATTAACCACCGTGCTTCAGGAACTGTGAGTCCTGGCGTTAGTCCTTAGTTAATAGTCCTCTGGAAAAGGCAGGGAGCGGGTGGGGTCTCGGGAAGTCCTTGCAGAGCAGTGGGCAGCAAGCAGCCCACCCCCTCACAGCATGGCCACGGGAGGCCAGACGCCAGCCTGACCCAGAGACCCTGGAACTGGGTCCAGCTCTGGGGCCCTTCACAGGTAGATGAGGATGGGAGAGAGTGTGAGGGGAAGGGAGGTGGGTGTCAGAACACTCCCCATTGTCTGCACCATCCACTCCAGAGCACTGGGATGTACTTCCTCACATGGCTGATTTCATTCCCACCATGTGTGAGTCTGGATGGACTAGAGAGGCAAATTCATCACACTCATGTGGACAGGAAAGAGTTCTATAAACAAGAGCAATTGAATATTGAGAAAACATCCCAGCCAGGTCCAGACCAAGTCCCTAAGTTCAATAGTAGCCCATAGGTCCAATGCTAGTCCATAAATTCCTCTTTAGGTGCAGCAGCCATGCAATAATGCCAAATACAGGACAATCACAGGCCTGTGGGTGGAAAGACCTATGGATCCCATGGCCCTAGAAGCATCTCATAATTGGAAGGGGGTCTCCATGTGGTTCCTTCAGTGCCAGCGCTCTAGCATTGCTCCATATACCTTCTCAACAGGTGTGTCTCACAGGAAGTGAGTGTATCCCTACTTCAGTGAGCTATGTATCTCTTTAGCATCTCTAAATGAAGTCATCAAGTCGTGATCAGATTGACAGGGTAAGATCCACCCCTTCACTCTTAAATCTCAAATTGACAACAGAGTATGTAACTACCACATACAGCAATCCTGGGAAAAGGGGATTCTCGTCCTCTCTCACAGCTGAGTAGTGTGGGGCTCAAAGAGAGATATTCGCTACAGAGCCTCAGTGGGCCTCTCCCAGGACCTCCCTCCCTCACTTCCTCCAAGTGGCTGGCTCTGTACCATTCAAGAAAATACTTGAGCTCAGCAGGACTGAACTAAATCAGTCTCACTGTGGAGCTGTGACAAATCCCATCACTGTATCTCTAGTCCTGATTCCCCCTGAATGAATGCCTCCCTCCCCCCCCTTCCCCTCCTCCCCGCACCATGTTCCACTGCAGGGTGAGGAACATTGAGATCAGCTAGACAGGTGCTCAAAGTCTCCAGCCATCTGATACACTGAGTGACCTGGGGCAATTCAGTTCATCTCTCCAACCTCGGGTCCCCTCCTGACAAATGCAAGTAGCAGAGCCACACCAAGGGACTGATGTGATGGCAGGCTGGGTGCACATGAAATGTTCAGCAAGTGTCTGCTCCTGCCTTATAAGCAACAAAGTCTATAAAGTACATTCAATTCAAAGCTAATAACACAGCCCACCTCACTTCCCCCAATGTTTGTGGGGGTCCTGGGTTTTAGGCCTATTCCTGGGTTTATCTAGGACACTGACTCAAAAAATTGCATTGGCTAGCTCTAGTTTCTTAGAAAAGATACTCCATTATATTTTCAGCTATTAAGTTACACTAATTCATTAACTTACCAACTACTTTTAAATATGAGAAGAATTCAGACCCATAAATTACAGGATAGGACAAAAAAAGTAAGAAATGTTTGGAAAAGAATTAGGGAAGCTGGGTATGGACCCATGGTGTACTTCGTTGTGCATCAAAGTACCAATCGTAACGTCAGTGGTTTGAACCCACCAGTCCCTCTGCCACTTTTAAAAGATGTAAAGGCTTGGAAACCCAGAGGGGAAATTCTTCCCTTTCCTGTAGTGTCACTATGAGTTAAAATCAATTAGATGGCAATGAGTTTCTTTTTTTGATGTGGGAGGCTGTGCAATGTATACACAAAATGTAAGGTGGACACTGCAAAACCAGAACACAGCTTGAGAGGAGTGGGAAAGGAAAAAGGAAATGTAAAAGTCACATCTATGGAAAGTGTGAGGGCACTTGAGAGTGTCAGAAATGTGAGGGCTCACAGCAATTTTCACATATATTTTGAAGATCTAAATTTTTCCTCTTCTATATACGCAGTAAACATTTCAGAAAACATTTTAATGTGTAGAAATCAATGGATAATTCATGCTAAATGTTTCAGAGGTAAAGTTAACGCCAAGCTTCTCTATAAGAAAAGTGTTAACTTTTCTGCACACTGGTGGGGAAGTTGTGTCCCAGCAAGATTAAACCCTTTTGATATTGGAATGGGAACTCAGACAGACTCATTTTGGGTTTCAGAACATTGGAATCTCTTAACTATCAGACCAAACTCACTACCAGACAGTCATTTAACACTCAAAGCGATGCTGTTGGACAGAGGGGAACGCTTCCTGTGGGCTTCGGAGGCTGTCAATCTTTATGAGAGCAAAAAGCCTCATCTTCTTCTTGCAGAGTGGCTGATGGGCTCAAGTGGCCGATGTTGGGGTTAGTGGTTCCACATGCAGCCGATGTCACCATCAAGGCTCCTTATTTACTGTGCACTAACTTTTACTCTTGTCCCTTTTTTTTTTAAGATAGCAAATTAGAACGGCCTGCTATCCAGTTCCTAATAAAGTGAAGTGATCACTGGGGAATATTCCAAGTTCATGCAATTTGCAAGGTTCTAATATATCTTGGGGTCAATGGACACCGTGTGAAGTATAAGTTGACCTAGATATCTAGTACAACACAAACTACTTTAAATAAAGCCAGCGTGCAATGCGTGTCCTCTATCTCTGGCTAGCCAACACTGTATTAAAATATCCTGATTTTTTTTACGGCCAAGCAAAGTGAAGAAGGGAATGTGGCATAGGTTCTGCATCTCAAAAACTAGAACTGATGGGAGATAAGTGGTGCCCCTTTTGGAATCAGCAGGTCAAATACTTCCAGAAACAAGTCTAATGTGTGTTGGCCAGTGTACTTTAAAGAAGCTTATGAATGAATCCTTTATCTAAGCATCTTGGCCCCTCCGCCAGCCCCACCCTTCCCACCTTGGCCCCAGCCCAGACTCAAGCCCACCTCGACCCTGCTTCCCCAAACATAATATGTGCGTTTGGGGCATATCTTTGTATGCATAGCCACATCCATTATATAGAATTACTGTAATTTTCCAGCCTGTTCGGATCCCAACTTTTTATCCCCCTGAGGAACGGCTGCATTTTGGCAAAGGTCACACACAACACACTGCAGGATAGACCAGAAAAGGAGGCGTGCGCTCAGTCAGTGAGCAGTGCCAGCTCTCCGGGGACCACAGCATCTGTCACCTGCTAAGGATGTGCTCTGGGCCCTCTGGACCGAGGCCTCTGAAATGGGTGGTTTTAGGTAACTCCCCATTGCACCTTCTCCCAGCAGAAGTAAGCACCCTTTGTAACTGAGAGCCTGCTTCCTGGGGCCCACCTGCACCCTGCCCTGGAGAGGGTACCACTGTCCTCTCTGGACAGATAGGGACATACAGTTCCCTGACGCTGAAGGGAGCTCCCCTACCCCAACACACACACACACACACACACACACACACACACACACACACATACACTCCCAGATCACAGGAAGCAACAAAAGGCAAGGTCGCGAGGCCTCAGGGAGTGGACAGGGACATAAGCCTGATCAAGGCAGATGACAGCAAGTTTGGGTTCAACCTAATCCTGTGGTTATTTGTATATATTTGTATGCCTTGGCTCCTCTAGTAGAGGCTGAGGGGGGTCCTCAAACTTTCTAAACACTGTCCCTCAGACTGTTGGAGAGCCGAGCTACAGTTAGAAACAAAAACAAACAAACAAAAAGGACAAATTCACTGCGGGCCTGGGATGAGTCGGCTGCTAAGCAGGACGGTGGCTGCAGCAAAAACACCCTTCAGGTGAGATAAATGTCCTCGATGGGCCGCATGTGGCCCACGGGCCATAGTTTGAGGACTCCTGGTATAGGCGATATAGTCCATTCATTACGCCCTTGCTGAGGTCAAAGGCAAAATGATTTTGAAAAAAAAAAATCCATCTCATCAACTCCTGGTCAGTAGCGTGGACTCTGAACGGGGCTCAGTCCCTTCCCCCAGCCCCAACTCCCAGGAAATGAAGTGCACCAAAAAAATGGACTTCCACACTTTTTTCTCCGGAAAAGCTCGTGGCTGCCAACAGGGCTGTGAGGCACAGGGTGGGTGCTGGCTCTAGCTGCAAAGGCTCCAGAGACAGAACGTCCCGCCGCCCAGCACTTCATGGGAGCTCAGAGCACCCTTCCCAGAGGGGAAAGGACAGCTGGAGCAGAGGGAGCCCTGGGTGGCAACAATGCAGAGACTGTAGGTTCCCCCACTTCACCTTCACCTTCACTCATTCATGGGCCATGAGTGACCTGGGCAGAACAGCTACAAAGTGGGGGACCCCTTGGCCCTCAAGACCCAAATGAGGTCATGCCTGAAGCTTTACAGTGCCTGGCCCTTTCCAGGCACCCGGAGCTTTTAATAAATAGAGACCAGGGTCTAGTCCCTGAGGGGGAAGGACTGGCCAGTGGGTTTCTCCCATTCGGGCCCACAAAGGAAGGAAGGTTTGGGTGGCAGGGGAAGAGGGGGTGATGTATGCGACATAGTGGAAGTCTTGTCTGACTGTGTCACTCTGCCTGGGCTGCTGTCCCTGAACATGGCCACCATGGACCAGACCAGCAAGGCAGACATCTGGGCAGAGAGGGGGGTGACCTGCCCGGAGGCACATGGCTCCTGGTGGCAGAGCCAGGTTCCCATTTAGAAG